>PVJA010011854.1:0-53558 GCA_004027025.1 Myocastor coypus
TTCTTCTTCTTCTTCTTCTTCTTCTTCTCCTTCTTCTTCTTCCGCTTCTTCTTCTTCTTCTTCTTCTTCTTCTTCTTCTTCTTCTTCTTCTTCTTCTTCTTCTGCTTCTTCTTCTTCTTCTTCTTCTTCTTCTTCTTCTTCTTCTTCTTCTTCTTCTTCTTCTTCTTCTTCTTCTTCTTCTTCTTCTTCTTCTTCTTCTTCTTCTTCTGCTTCTGCTTCTTCTGCTTCTTCTGCTTCTTCTGCTTCTTCCTCTTCTTCCTCTTCTTCCTCTTCATCTTTTTACATACTTTTCAATAATAGCTCTCAGTGTGACTGGTTTCAATTCCCTAATCAAAAGACACAATGAAAAATTAGATCATGAAAAAAGCTCAATAATATGCAATATACAAAAATTTAATGCAAAATCAGAAATACACAGGTTAAAAATCAGAGGATGGAAAACAATATTCCTTGCAAAGGAATCTGGATCAAACCAGGTGTAACTCTCTTGACATAAGACAACTTGGGAAGGACTTTTTTTTTTTTTTTTTTTTTTTTTTTTTTTTTTTTTTTTTTTTTTTTTTTTTTTTTTTTTTTTTTTTTTTTTTTTTTTTTTTTTTTTTTTTTTTTGTCTCAGGCTGCCTTAAAGGAGGAGCTGGGGATCGAACTGCAGTCCCATGCTCCTGACATCCTGACAGAGTTTGCCAAAGGGACACTTTAAACAACTGAGCTACCAAGCAAGCTCCCGATATCAGATAACTTGGATTTGAAGCAGAAACAAATCAGAACAGGCAAAGAAGGAATAATTCAACAAAAAGAGACAACAATAATAAACATATGCGCCAAATACTGACATACCAAACTTCCTGAAACAAATTTTACTGGTCATTAAAAAAAAAAAAAATCAGATAAGCACCAATCCAGTTATAATAGGAGACTTTACTACCCCACTGTTATTAATAGAGTGAGATCAAAACTCAACAACAACAAAATCAGAGTTGAGCCAAGTCTCTGAATGAATGGTTCATACAACAGAATATACATTCTTCTCAGAAGCATATGGAATGTTCAACACAAAAGAGCACATAATAGCCCATAAAACATGCTTAAGTAAATGCCAAAGAATCAAAATAATCACATGAACATTATGAGAGCATGGAACAACGGAACTAGAAATCAATGACAAATGAAACCACAGAAATCATGCAACATATCAAACATCCTTGGGAATCATCAATGGGTCACAGAAGAAAATCAAGGAAGAAATTAGAAATCTCCTCAAATCAAATGAAGCCAGTACCACCTGAGCCAGTAGGACGCAATGAAGGCAGTCCTAAGTAGGGAGCTTACAGCTGGGAATACCCACCTCGGAAAAACCAAGCAGGCCCTAACAACCTAATAGTAACAGCAAGGTCCTATGAGAACAAGAACAATCCAAGCCAAAAGCTAGTACCAAGTAGGAAAATATAAAAATCAGAGCAAAAATTAATGAAATTAAGACTAAAACATACCAAGATTCAATAAATTAAAGAGCTGGAGTTTTTTGTTTGTTTGTTTGTTTGTTTTTGGTGGAATGCACAAAATAGACAAATCTCTAATCTTACCAAAAAAGTGAAGACCCAAATCAATCCAATTAAAAGTGAAGAACTGCAATCACAATAACTCTGCCCAAATCTAGATTATTAGCAACTACTTTTGAGGACTTATACTCCAGTAAGATGGAGAATTCAGTACAACTGGATAGAGTCGTAGCTACATATGGACTACTGAAACTCAGTCAAGGAGACATGTGAACCCTAAATGACTCAATGTCAGGCAATATTAAAGAAGTATTAAAAAGAAGTACCAACAGAGAAAACCCCAGGTCCCAGTAGATTCACTAGATTTGCTCTCAAATTCTACAAGAACATTGGGAAAGATTTAATGTCAATACTCTCCAAGACCACTAATGAAATTGAAAGAGGAGTCCTGAGCTGGGTGTGGTGGTGCATGTCTATAATCCCAGTACTTAGGAGGCTGAGGCAGGAGGATGGGTATGAGTTTGAGAGCAGCCTGGGCTACAAAAGTGAGCTCAAGGCCAGCCTGAACTGCATAGTGAGGCCCTGTCTCAAAAAGACCGGGAGGAGGAGGAGGAGGAGGAGGAGGATGAGGAGGAGTCCTACCAAAGTCGTTACTTGAAGAAAGCATTACCTTAATTCCAAAACCAGAAAAGGAACCAACAAAAAAGAGAACTACAGGTCAACCTCTGCTCCATGAGAGCCAAGTGGAGGAAGAAGTGAATGTGTAGACTGAAGCACAAGAGAATAAAGATGAGACAGAGGTCCAAGTAAAATAGCTCGTACACCCATGGAGGCCAAAGGACCAGAAATCAAGAATGTTGTAGGCTGACAAGGCTGGTACAAGTCTTAGACTGCATGCGGTCTACAACATCTCAATGGGTTAGAGCTGCGTTGTCATCTGATCGCCAAGACCACCTCAAAGAGAGATCCACCGGGTTCAAACTAAGCAGGCCCCTGGTTTTCTACCAGACCTGTGGCATCTTGGACTACTTCTGTTCTCGCTTTTGGCTGAGTGTAAAGTGTGTATGATAAATTATCTCTTCTGTGTTAGCTGAAGAATAAAAATAAAGTAAAATAAAAATCTTGTGTTGTCACCATTTAGGATTCATCACAGTAATGAGGTATGGTTCAATATACACTAATCAGTAAGTGTAATACATCACGTAGACAGAAGGAAGAATGGCTGGGCATAGTGGCACATGCTTGTAATCCCAGCAGTCAGGAATCTGAGGCAGGAAGTTTGTCACAAGTTTGAGGACAGCCTGGGCTACATAGTGAATTGATGGCCAGCTTGAATTATATCCCAGGCTGATCTTGAGCTCGCATCAAGCCTCCTGTCTGCCTCAGCCTCCCAAGTGCTGGGATCGCAGGCGTGCGCCAGCTACTGATTTTCTTGTAGACTTTGTACCCTGTTATGCTAACTGAATTTAATTACTAATTCTAAGAATCTTTTAGTGGAAAGTTTTGGGTCTTCTATGTATAGGACCATGCTATCTGCAAATAATAATCTGACTCTTTTTTGTACATGTGCCCCTTTCATTTCTTTCCTTTGCTTGATTGCTCCAGCTAATGTCTGCTGTGGGTGTGACGTCAGACATCCTTGTCTTATTCCTCATATTAGAGGGAAAGCTTTCAGCTTCTTCTGATTTAATAAGATATTGACTGGCAGTTTTTCATAATAAGTTGATTAGGTTCTTTTATACCTATATTCTGTGTTTCTGTGATGAATGGATGCTGGATTTTGTTCAAGACTTTTTGCTTGAACTGAAAGGATCATGTCAATTTTGTTCTGGAGGAGGGATTAGGCAAACTTGGTCCATAATTCAAGCTGGCCACTACTCTGCTGATTTTCACTTATTGCAGGGGTGTCTAGACTGTAACCTCTGTGACAAGTGAGGGACCACTGTATGTGATGAATAGCTAGGATGTATCCCAGGAATGCAGGGATGGTTCAACATATGCAAATCAATCAATTTAATATACCATATTAACTGAGCTAAGGACAAAGACCAAATGATCATCTCAATAGATGCAGAGAAATTGTTTCACAAAGCCCAACACCCCTTCACAATAACAGCCCTACAAATAATTTGAATAGATGGTCTTTATCTCAATGTGATAAAAGCCATCAATGACAAAACAACAGGCAACATCATACTCAGTAGACAAAAGCTAAAAACTTGTACTCTAAAGTCAGAAACAAACATGAATGTCCATGGCCAGCACACTTATTCAATATAGTTCTGGAAATACCAATCAGAGCAATTAGAGAAAGAAATAAGAGGAATAAGGATAGGAAAGGAAGAAGTTAAATTATTATCTGCAGATGATGTGAAACTACATAGAAACCTCAAAAATTTCACCAAAAGATCTATAGATTTAATAGCCAAATTCAGTAGAGTAGCTGGATACAAAGTCAACACTCAAAAAAATCAATAGCTTTCCTGTACATGAATAACAAAATTTGTTGAGAGAGGAGTTAGGGAAATCACAGCTTTCACAATAGCAAAAAAAAAAAAAAAAAAAAAAAAAAAAAAAAAAAAAAGAAAGAAAAAAAGAGAGAGTGAGAAAAAAGAAAAGAAAGAAAGAAAAAATGCTTATGTGGAAAAGGACATTGAATAGTTGTTTATCTCATTATGTTTAACCTATATGGGACTTTGAGCCTGGCCAGGCCATTGGATTGTTTGTTCTGGAGGAAGTCCAGCAAAGCATTAATGTAAAAGGAAATGAAAACAGAATCTTAGTCCCAGTGAAATGCTGCTGGGACACCAGGAGGAGTAGTGCTGAGATATCTGAAGGAACGAGATCATGATGGCGAGGTAGGCCAAAGTATGGTCCCTTGGAAATTTAAACTATAATGTCCTCACTAGTCTTGTTAATCTTGACTCCCACTTCCTTTATTCCTGTTTTATGTAAAAGTATCTTAATAAAAGGCTGGGAAAAATTGCAACTGAGGCTTCAGTCCTAGAGGTTGTAGCACCCCAATCCTATAACTTCATCATTCTCTTGTGTTTTCTTTTGTCCTCTTGTTTTCTCTTCATCTGCCACATCTCATTTTCTGGACCTGTCCCTCCACAGAAACCAATGTACCTAGAAATTAGTGTAACCAAGGAAGTAAAACACATCTGCATCGAACAATCCACAGTACACTGAAAAGTAAGGTTGAAGAGGACATGAGAAAGATATCTCTAGTTCTTGGGTAGAAAGATCCAGCATAGTGAAAATGGCCATTCTTCCAAAATTATTATATACATTTAATGTAATGTTGATCAAAATTCCAGCAGCATATCTCACAAAAATAAGGAAAACAATTCTAAAATTCCTTTGGAATTGGAAGAGACCTATGATACCAAAGGTAACTCTGGGCAACAAAAGCAAAGGCGGGGGCATCACAGTCCTTCACTTTAAATTATATTATAAAGCTCCTATAATAAAAACTGCAAGGTATGGGCAAAATAACAGACTCATGGATCAGTGGGATAGAGGATGCAAAAACAGACCCAGTCATTCCTAGCTTCTCTATCTTTGACAGAGTCAAATATCTTCCCATGAAGAAAACGAGCCTACTTAATAAATGGTGCTGGAAAACCTGCCTTTCCATGTGTCAAAGGTTAAAACTAGACACATACTTTCACTGTACACTGAACTAAAATGGAAATGGATCAAAGATCTAAATACTAATACAGAAACTCAAAATCTGTGGGAAGATGGAACAGGTAGAACTCTTGAAGACATTGACCCTGTGAGGCAAAGACTTTATGAACAAAACCTCAGTTGCCCAGGAAATATCACAAAGAATCAACAATGGGGCTCTCTTCTAAAAAACAAAAACCTTTTGCATAGCAAGAGCGACTGCCAACAGAGTGAAGACACAACCCACAGTGTAGAAAATTTTTTCCAGCTATTTGTCAGACAAAGGCCTGTTGTCTAGAAAACATAAAGAACACACCAAAAAGTCAGACCTTCACATTTCATGACCCAAAAATGGGCATCTGAAATGAACAGATGCTTTCCAGCTGTGTAAGTAGAAGTGGCAAATAGATATGGAAAAATGTCCAACATCATTGATTATTCAAGAGATGCAAATTAAATTAGCATTTAATTGCATCTTAGCCCAGAAAGAATGGCATTACCAAGAAAAGAAATCAGCCACTGCGCCTGCCTGGCAAGTGCAAGATCCTGAGCTTGATCCCTGGTACCAGGAAGAAAGGAAGGGAGGGAGGGAAGGAGAGAGAGAGAGAGAGAGAGAGAGAGAAGAAAGAAAGAAAGAGAGAGAGAGAGAGAGAGAGAGAGAGAGAGAGAGAGAGAGAGAGAGAGAGAGATCATCCACTAACAAATGCTGACAGGTCTGTGGGGGAGTGCAGACTGCTGCAACCCCTGTGGTAATCAGTGTGGAGATTCCAAAAAAAAAACCTAGTACTAGGGCTGGCCAGATAGCTCAGTGGATTAAAGCCCCTGTTTAGGCAGACACAGAGGCCAGAGGTTCAACCCCTGACCTGCTGTGCAAGCCCTGCCTCCAGGGGGTGATTGAGACTGGGCGTGGTGAGGTGTGCCTGTAATCCCAGCGCTTGGGAGGCTGAAAAGCAGGAATGATCACTACAAAACCGATCTGTGTAGTGAGATCCTACAGGTTCTTGTACTAAATACAAACACACACACACACCCCCCAAAAAAACAAAAAACAAAAAAATGAACTAGAGATTGCTAATCTCAGCTATCCCTCTACTTGCGATCTTCCTGAAAGAATGCAAAAGTTAATACTATAGTAATACATGCATTCCCTTGTTTATAGGGGCACATTTTGGAATAGCCAAATCTTTAAAACAGACCAAATGTCCTCAACTGGTGAATGGGTAGAGGTGGGGGTGGGGGCTGTATAATACAGTATTACTGCACCATTTAGAAGGATAAACTTGAGTCATTTGTAGTCTAATGCATGCCGCTTAAGTTACGTCTGACATGGAAGCTTCTATATCAAATTGTTTCTCTTATATGACAAACTCATAGTATACATAAAGAGCAAAATAAAAGATAAATAGTGGGGGAGAGAGAGATAGTAGAGAAAAAAGTACAGCAATCATTAGAGAAGGCAGAAGAGACATAAAAAGATGTGCTATTAACACATACCAGTGCCTCATGATGAGCACATTATTATGTACAGCAAGCTCATACTAGAACAAAACAATAATATCAAAGGGAATGGCAAGTTAGCTCAGTGGTTTAAAACTCCTACTTAGGTAAGCTTAGGCAGGCAGGCCACAGTTCGATCCCCAGCACCACATTCTACGCCAGCCCTGCTGTCAGGTTAGTCTGAGCCAGCCAGAAAAATAAAAAAAGCCAAAATAACAAGATAAATTTTTGTGTGTGGAACAATTTTTCACTTATTTATTTGCCATTTGATTTCCTTCCTCTGAGAAGTATGTATTCTCCTCAGATGCTCATTTTCTGATTGAGTCTGTAAGTTTGGAGACCTGAATTTTTTTTTTTTTTTTTTTTTTTTTTTAGTTCTTTATATATTCTGGGTAGAAATCCTTTGAGTGACTGTTGGTTAAGATTTGTTTTCCCAGTTTGTGGGTTGGTTTTTCACTCTTAGTGAATTATTTTGATGTGTAGAATTTCTCAATAAGATGAGATCCCAGTTGCTGATAAAGTATGTCCCATGCAGTTTGTTTTTTGTTCATGAACTCTCTGCCTATTCCTATGTCTTCAAGATTTCCACATATTTTCTCTTCCAGTAGAGTCAGCATTTATTCTTTTTTTTAAGGGGCCAGAATGTTGTGTATCATATGTATGAATCTGTAATCAAATCAGAGTACTTGCATAATATTTGAATAGGTTAATATATATAAAGGTATCAACTAAGAAAATGTTTCTATAGTAGTAAGGAATTACTAAGAAGAAAACGTAACATAAATACTAGAATGACAAAGCCGGGCGTGGTGGCACACGCCTGTAATCCCAGCACTTGGGAGGCTGAGGCAGGAGGATCGCTGCGAGTTCAAGACCAGCCTGGGCTACAAAAGTGAGCTCAAGGCCAGCCTGAACTGCATAGCAAGACCCTATCTCAAAAAGACAAAAAAAAAAAAAAAAAAAAATACTAGAATGGCAAATATATGGCCAGAACTTCTAACAGTTTGGGGATAGGATCTCACACAAAGTTCTAGTATGTTGTGGATGTGATCAGTGTCCATGATGCTTACTGGTGGCCAGGTGTCACTTGTGGGACTGAGCTACTGCTATTTCCTTGATATCCACCCTCTTTTTCTCCTGTGTTTGATTGTTTGCCCTATTTGGTGGGTTCTTTCCATTCTCCTTCATGGAGTTGTGGTCATTTTGATCCCTCTCTAGAATATCTTTTAGTAAACTTGCAGGGTTGGCTTTGTCATCATGAAATTCTTTAGTTGTTCTTTGTCCTTGAAGTATTTAACTTCTCCATTGAACTTGAGAGTTTTGCAGGGCATAGCAGTCTGGGCTGGAATTTGTTTTCTTGTAAGACTTGAAGTACTTTGTTTCATGGTCTTCTTGACTTAGTAGCAGATTTGGATCTACCAAGTTCAAACTCGTCCAGGTGGTTGTGGCTTGGGTCTGGCTGCTGAGCTCCACTTCTTGCTACAGCCCTTGGAAGTTAATCTGCTGTGCCACTCTGACAAGATGTTCTGCTCCTGGATCAGCTGGGTGGGTCTTGTCTCTAGCCTCTCTGCAGGGAGTGCTACCACAGTTTTCTACACTGGGCCTGTCTGATGGATGAAGTTCCACTCACATGCCGGCCTTTGCAGCTTGGTCAAATGAGTGTCTGGTGGGCTCAGCGCAGTCTACCTCACAGGGTGGGCCTGGTTGCTGTGTTGAATGAGTTTCCAGTGGGCCCAGGGCAGTCTCACTTATGTGCCAGGCCCATGTTGAATGAGTTTCTGGCAGGCTCAGGGCAGTTTACCTCACATTCCAGGCCTGTTTGCTGGGTTGAATGAGTTTCCCAACAAAATAATTTTCAATGTAGAAATCTAGCTGTCTTTTACTACATTTATTCCAAAGAATGTTGTGCTTGGTGTTATTGTGAATTAAATTATTCTCTTAATTTCAAATTGTTAAAAAGTTCAGATTGTTGCTTGCAAGTAGAAATATAATTGATTTTTAAAAAATAATCATCTTTTGGAGTTGGGGAGATAGCTCAGTAGAGTAAGTGCTTGCCTGGCAAGTGCAGGGTCATGAGTTCAATGCCTGGTAGCACAAAAAAGAAAGAAAGAGAGAAAGAAAGAAAGAAAGAAAGAAAGAAAGATAGATAGATAGATAGATAAAGTCATTTTTTTACTCAGTGGATTTTTCAGAATTTTTTTTTTTTTTTTTTTTTAGTTCTCACAGTTTTGGGGTATGGGGAACTACATAAGGATTTGTACATAAAGGACAATATCATCTGAGAATAAAGTTAGCTTTTTTCCCCTTTGCTTTTTTTTTTTTTTTTTAAGAATTTTTTATTTTATTTATTATTACTTTTTTCTTATTTCAGAACCCTTGTTTGTTTATTCACTCATTTTCATGGCCGGCTCAGCCCGCCCCAAGGGCAGGGCTGGTGCAGCATGTGGTGCCGGGGATCGAACCGTGGTCCCTGAAGCTGCCCAAGCTTCCCCAAGCAGGCAATTTAGACCACTGAGCCATCCCTCCGGGCCCTCCCCTTTGCTTTTTGAGATAGGGTTTCACTATGCAGTTCAAACTGACCGACCTTAAGCTCACTTTGTAGCCCAGGCTGGTCTTCAACTTGTCATAATCCTGCCTCAGCCTCCTGAATGTAGGGATTACAGGTGTGTGTCACCACACCTGGCTTATATCTTCTTCTGGATGTCTTAAAAAGTATGTTTTGAATCAGCTGTGATAGCACATACCATTCTAGAACTCCAGGAAGCTGAGGTAGGAAGATCACAAGTTCAAACCTAATCTAAGCAATTTAGTGACCTAGCAAGACCCTGTCTCTAAAAAGTAGGAAAGGAACTGGTAATGTACTTCAGTGTAAAGACTTTGGGTTCAATTCCCAGTTCCAGAAGATAAGTGTTTTACTTATTGTGTTTTATTTTATTCATTTTTGTGTGTGTGTGTTTCATTTTATTGAATTATCGGGAACCTCAGCATCATCCTGGCTCCAGCTGATGCTGTCATTTGAATGTGGTTTGTCCTCTGTATGCACTTGTCTTCAGAGTTTGGTTCTGGTCTTTAGAGATGCGCAGAGGGGGTGGGTTAGATCTGGGGGCTGTGTTGTTGGAAGGAATTGCAATTTGTGTCAATCCTGGTCAGTTTGGGTTTATTTTTATTTTATTTTATTATTTTTTGAGGACCTCACTATGTAGTCCAGGCTAGCCTTGAACTCACATATAGCCTAAACTGGCCTTGAATTGCCTTGAACTTGTTTTTTTTTTTTGTTGTTGTTGTTTTGTTTTTCAGGACTGGGGTTTGAACTCACGACCTTGCTCTTGTCAGGCAGGAGCCTGACTTGTGCCGCTGAGCTATCTCCCCAGCCCTGACCTTGAACTTGTAATGAATCTCCTGCCTCAGCCTCTTAAGTGTTGGAATTACAGGTGCGCACCATAACACTTGGCAAGATCCTGGTCAGTTCTAGAGAGAGGGTTGTTGTAGAAGAGCAAGCCTGCCGGTCCGGTTGGTCTGTCTTCCTGTCTTACTGTATGGTCTTCCCCTCATAGGTGCCTCTTTGCTGACAGCCTCTGTCTTTATGCACCATATGGAGAGTGTCTCTGACGAACTGGGGCCATGCTGTCTGGACTTTCAGCTTCCAAATGTGTGAGCTAACAAGCTGCTTTTCTTTATCTGTTACCTAGCTTCAAGTATTTTGTTATACAATAGAAAACAGACACAAACGTGGCTCCAGACATCTTTTCCTTGCTCCCAGGTGGTGGGGATGTGTTTGGTCTCTACCAGTAAGTGTGATGTCAGTGTTGGGTTTTCTGTAGATGTTCTTTGTTAGGTGAGGAACTCCCTTTAAATATATATATATATATATATATATATATATATATATATATATATTTTAGCAATGGAAAAATTCATTCAAAAGAGTAAAAATTATATTTGTATATTTGTGTGTGTGTGTATATATATATATATATATATATATATATATATATACAGAGAGAGAGAGAGAGAGAGAGTGTGTGTGTGTGTGTGTGTGTGTGTGTGTGTGTGTGTGTGTGAGAGAGAGAGAGACAGGGTCTTGGTATGTAGTCCAGGCTAGCCTTAACTTGACTATGTAACCCAGGCTGGCCTCAAACTCATGGCATACCTCTGCTTCAGCCTCCTGAGTGCTGACATGACAGGTGTGCACCATCATGCCTGGCATAAAATACTGTGTTCACAAAAAAGAAATATATACACATATTAACAGTTCACCTTACTAATAAATGCCTGGAAGCTCATAGCCACTACTTTGAGGACCTCTTATATGGTAGAGGCCACTGGTAACTTGCGTTAGTCTCATGATATCTCAATAAATTCAGTATTTAAATATTTGTACAAGCTTTTCTTTTCCTGATATATACTTTTATTTGGCAGACTCTGAATTTTTGCATCTATATTTAAGAGGGGGTATTAATCTGCATATATATAGATAGATATAGATATAGATATAGATATAGATTGGAATCAGGAAAATACTGGCTTTTTTTTTTTTTTTTTTTTTTTGTCTTTTTGAGACAGGGTCTCGCTGTGCACTTGAGGCTGGCCTTGAACTCACTTTTGTAGCCCAGGCTGGTCTCGAACTCACAGCGATCCTCCTGCTTCAGCCTCCCAAGTGCTGGGATTACAGGCGTGCGCTACCACACCCAGCAATACTGGCTTTTAAAAAAAAAATCTTTTAAGACAGGGTTTCCACTCTGCAGTTCAGGTCTGAACTTGCTGTATAACCCAGACTAGTCTTGAACTTGTTTTCTTCCTGCCTCAGCCTTCTGAGGGCTGGGATTACAAAACTGCATTGTTTGCATGGGTACAGGCTGAGAAGCCTGGCTTGACAATACTGGTTTCAGCCTGGTGTGATCACGCACACCTACAATCCCAGCTCTTAGGAGGCTGAGCCAGGAGGATCACTGTGAGGCCAGTGGGCTACATAGTGTTCAGGAAAAAAGCAGAGGTCTGAGCTCCACAGGACACGTTTATTTCAGAACAAATCTGAGAGGGAATGCTCTGCCCCTAGAGACCAGGCCAGTCATGCTTATACAGGCTATAGGATCTTTTATGGGGTATAGGGAAGGGGCAGTTCCCAGAAAGGGGATTATGGCCTCTTACCAAGGATGCTAAAGCCAGCACAGCTTGGGGGTTAGGGGACAGGGTCAGCAGTGTGCAGGGAGTAGCAGGATGAGTGGGGGTGGATAGTAGGGCTGATGAAGCAAAGCGTCTCTGGGAACAGTTAGGCTGGGAGGGGGAGATTTAGGGGCATCTCAGGTCAGGAGTGTGGCAGTCTGCTTCTTCCACAGTGAGTTCGAGAGTAGCCTAAACTACATAGTGTGATCCTGCCTCAAAAAAGAAAAACCAAAAATACTGGTCTCATGGGATGGCAATATCTGCCTTGTTTCTACAGCTATATGTGAATAGAATTTCCATTGTTGCAATTTCTGTAGTTATTAAAATTTTTCATTTTTAAAAAATGTATTTAGGGGGCCAGGGAGATAGCTCCATGGCACAAGTGCCTGCCTGGCAAGTGCAAGGTCATGAATTCGAACCCAGGTCCCGCAAAATAAATAAATAAATAAATAAATAAATAGTGTTTGGTACAGGGTCTCACTACACAGCTTGGACTCATAGTGATCCTCCTGTTTCTAGCCTCCCCAGCACTGGGATTACAGGCATGCACCACCACACCTGATCTTGGTGGCTGGCTCAGTGCACTCGGGCAGGTTGGTGCCGGGAATCGGACTCTGGCCCCTGCTTTTGTATTATTTTTAAGGGAGAAGCTACTTCCTGTCTACTGGTTTGACCTTCATTTAATCAGTGCTTCATTTGAGACTGTCCAGAAGCCTCTACTGGTTCCATCTGTTGTTTGTTAACACAGAACACGTGGCTCAGATCCTCAGATTCAAATTGCTCCCTGACTTCTGGAGGCAGAGGAGGAAGCTGTCTCTTTCTACTCTTTTTCTGCATTACGGACAAGTTAAAAAAATGTTTCTTGCATGCCTATAATCCCAGCACTTGGGAGGATGAGGCAGGAGGATTGGTGTGAGTTTGAGACCAGCTTGGGCTACAAAAGTGAGCTCAAGGTCAGCCTGAACTGCATAGCGAGACCCTGTCTCAAAAAGCTTAAAAAAAATGTTTCTTGACTGATCACTGACCCTCACCATTGTAATTTCTTACTGTATGGGATTTGGGGAAGAAATGTAGTCATGGCATGCAGACATTTGTAACGAATCCAGTTAGCTTTGTTGGTCAAGGCACCACCAGATGTCAGAGCTGTATCAATAGTCTGAATCTGTGTGTAGACCTGGCATTTGAAGGCATGTGTTCTTCTCTTCTCTTCTCTTCTCTTCTCTTCTCTTCTCTTCTCTTCTCTTCTCTTCTCTTCTCTTCTTTTCTTTTTTTCTTGTTTCAGAACTTTTGTTTGTTTGTTTATTTATTTTTATGGCTGGCTCAGCCTGCCCTCAGGGCAGGGCTGGTGCAGCATGTGGTGCTGGGGATTGAACCGCAGTCCCTGCAGCCGCCCAAGCTTTCCTAAGCAGGCGCTTTAGACCACTGACCCATCCTACCAGGCCCCAGCATGTGTTTTTCTACTCAGTGCTAGAAATCATATTCCTTGATGTGTAGGGGAGAAGGGAAAGGGGAGGGGGAAAGGAGAGTTGGGGGAGGTGGGAAGGGGAAGGACACTGTCTCACTATATGAGCTGACCTTGAATTTATGGCAATACTCCTGCCTCAGCCTCCCAAGTCCTGGGGTTACAGGTGTATACCACTATACCCAACAACCCTCATATCTCTAATAACTATGGCCACTTTGGATTCTTCTTTAGCCTGTGAAGTACAGTGGTCTCCTTTTGGTTAAAGAGAAATCTAAATGTAACCAGAAAAAATGGCTTCTCTCTAAATTGTTTAAGGGGTTGTGGGGTATAAGTCTTTGAATTACTTTCCTTTTCTGCAAGCAAAAGCAAATCGCCTCAACTTGACTGTGGTAGCTTTTCGCCAGAGCTCTGCTCCCAGGGGCCTTGCTGGTTAGCTCAGTCATCTAAAGCACCTGCTTGGGCAAACTCAATCAGGCCCAAGGGAACCAGGTTGGGTCCCCAGCACCCTATGCAGACCTGCCCTTAAGGCATCTTGAGCCAGCAAAAAAAAAAAAAAAAAAAAAAAAAAAAAAAAAAAAAAAAAAAAAAAAAGCCTGCTGGGCAAGGGCAAGGTCGTGAGTTTGAACCCTGGTCCCGCAAAAAAAAAAAAACAACAAAAAAAAAACTGCTCATGCATTCCACCCCCTTCTACCCAGAACACCTGCTGCTTGTCAAGTACCTCCCACTAGCATTATGCATGCCGTGGGCTCACTCTCCACACAATGCCTCAAGTTTCAGAGGATGATACTACAGGCAATGAGCGGTTAAGACATGTGCCATGGGGGCCTGGCAGGACAGCTCAGTGGTCTAAAGCGCCTGCTTAGGAAAGCTTAGGCGGCTGCAGGGACCATGGCCAGCATCCAGGCACTGTGGGAGGCTGAGGCAGGAGGGTCACCAGGGGTTCAAGGGCAGCCTGGGTTACACTGCCTGAGCCTGAGTTCCAAGGTTGAGCTGGTTGGGCAGGGGTGCCCGGCCTGTATTTTTCTTTCTGTATAGCTCCTGCCTTTATCATGGTTGGCTTGGAGATATTCAATGAGTGGTGAAATAGACCAGAGAAAAAATTATACATCCTGAAATTTTGAGGTAAGCTTAGATTTAAAGTTGGAAGGAAAAAAATAAGGTTGGAAGGAAACCAAGGATTTAACCCCATGTTCTCATTTTCCTGCCAGTCAGAGGAATCTAACCTCCAAGAAAGAAAGTACGATTTCCACACTGTGCGCATAGCCAACCTAGGAGACTTTTACTTCAGGACTTTCCTCAGACTGCTGGGCCTGTTACCAAAGTTACAAAGCCGCGCCATGCTTCAGTTTCTAAGCTACATAGAAATAAGAAGAGCTGGGTGTGGTGGTGTACATCTATTGTAGCAGGACTCTGGAAGGCTGAGGCAGGAGGGTGCTAGGCTGGGAAACTTAGTGATCTAGAGAAACTCTGCTCAAAATAAAACAAAGAACAGAAAAGACCAGAGGAAAGCTCAGTGGACTAAAGTGCCTGCTTAGGCAAGCACAGCGACCGGTCTAGATCTGTGCCCTGCCAGCCCTGCCCCCTGAGTACACTGAGCCAGCAACTGAGACTGGGCGTGATGGCACGCACCTGTAATCCCAGAGCTTGGGAGTCTGATCTCTGTAGTGAGACCCTGTAGACCATGTACTAAATACATTAAAAAGAAAAGCAACTCAGTGGGAACGCCCTATGTTCGGTCTCCAGTGCAGAACAAACAAACCAGAAGATCCTAACATGTCAAAACAAAACACCAAAGGATCTGAACTTTATTTATTTATTTTTATGAACACTTTATTTTTATTTTTATTTTTTTCTTGTTTCAGAACTTTTGTTTATTTATTTATTTTTATGGCCGGCTCAGCCTGCCCTGAGGACAGGGCTGGCGCAGCATGTGGTGCCCGTGCCGGGCCCCAGGATCTGAACTTTAAATAGCATAGATAGCACTGAAAATTTCAACTACAGTGACTTCATTATTGATTGTCCATATTATTTATTAGTTCTTGGGAAGGAGTGAAATAAGCTCTGACACCTGTCTCAGGCACAAGCAAATTGTCTGGAAATCAGAGCACCTGCTCAGCCTCAGTGTGCAGAGGACCGCCTCGGGTGCCATGTGGCAGACTCTGCCCCAGGTATGTGGCCCTGCCACATTAGTGGGGACGGAGCCACGTACTTGCTCACACATCTCACGGCTCTGCTGCCACTCCAAGAGGCTGCACCTGATCGATCAAGAATGAAAAGAATCCATTGCTGTCCCGTGACCCCTCCTGCGGCTGCTCTTCCAGCTGGACCTGATCTGCTGCGGAGCTGTCATGAACGCATCCGAGGAGTCAGCAGGCTGGCGGGCTTGACCTCAGGCTTGGGTGCTTCCATCCTCCTTGCCCAATGCCACCTCCCACACATCCCAACCACCAGCATATATAGATAGCTTCAAAAAAGGATTATCTCCTAATGTTTGCATTTTATTATTTCTCTCATGCCTAGAGCTATAAAGTAACATGAGTCTGATTTTTAAAACTTATTTATTTATTTATTAGATTCAGGGTCTCACTATACCATTCAGGCTCATAGTGATCCTCTTGTCTCAGCCTCCCCACTACTGGGATTACAGGTGTGTAACACCACACCCAGTTTTGATGGCTGGCATAGCATGCAGTACTGGATATTGAACTTGGGCTCTTGGGTCTACCAGGCAGGCAATTAGACCACTAAGCTATCTCCCAAGCTCTGAGTCTGATTTCTTTTTTTTTTTGAGACAAGGTCTTGCTATGTAGTGCCGGCTGACCTTGAACTGATTAAATGGTGATCCTCCTGCCTCAGCCTCCCCAGCACTGGGATCGCAGGCATGCACCACCATGCCTGGCACACTTTGTCTTTTTATTATTTATTTATTTAATTTTTTTTTTTGTCTTTTTGAGACAGGGTCTGGCTGTACAGTTGAGGCTGGCCTTGAGCCCACTTTGGTAGCCCAGGCTGGTCTCGAACTTGCACCAATCCTCCTGCCTCAGCCTCCCAAGTGCTGGGATTACAGGCGTGCGCCACCACTCCCGGCTTCACACTTTGTCTTTTTAATTCCCCTCTTCTCACATTTTCCTCCTCCTCCCTCCATCTCTTAATTCCCCTTCACACTTGAAGAAGAGCTCAGTGTACCAACAGCTTACCATGTGTGATGCACTTCACAAAGTTCTTTACTTGAGCAAAATTTTCAAAACTTTATTTTTTTTGCAGGACTGGGGTTCAAACTCATGACCTTGCACTTGCCAGGCAGGCACTTGTGCCACAGAGCTATCTCCCCAGCCCCTCAAAACTTTTTAAAAGAGAAAAAAGCTCCCTATTTCCTGTTGTCTTATTTTCCAGTAACATTTATTATTACATTATTATTATTAATTTATTTTGTCTTTTTGAGATAAGGTCTCACTATGCAGTTCAGGCTGGTCTTGATCTTACTTGTATAGCCCAGGCTGGTCTTGGAACCCACATTGATCCTCCTGCAGGAGCCTCCCAAGTGCTGGGATTACAGGTGTGTGCCATCATGCCTGGTCTGGGTGGACATAGCATGCTTAGGGGCAGGTTGGCAGGGCATGTGGGGTTGGGGATCAAACCCCTCTCCCTGTGCTTGCTTAAGCAGTCTGTTGAGCTATTTTGCTGGCCCTTTTTTTTTTTTTTTTTTTAAACCAGTAACATTTAATTTTTTAAGAATAATTTTCTGGGCATGGTGATGCGCATCCCTCTAGTCCCAGCACTGGGGAGGCTGAGGCAGCAGGATTGCTATGAATTTAAGCCATCCTGAACTACATACAGAGATCCTGTCTCAAAAATAAAAACAACAAAAAAAGATATTTCTTTTGACAAGATTGCCCTCTTGCCAAATGTTCTTCTTGTATTAAACTACACTACCTTCTCAAGTGCTAAATAGTTCTATGTTTAGCATGGATTACACAGAAGTATTTATTTAGATTTTTCTTTATCTTCTGAAGCCAAGAGTACTATTTCTCCTAAATGCTTAACATCCACTTCATTGAAGCTACTGGCTAGGCCTGGGTGGGCTGGTGTAGGGGGCCACTGAGCACTCAGCAATGTGGCTGCTTCAAATTAAGGGTGAAACACTTGAGTTAGCTTTCTGTGGCTGCTAATGAGGATGCTGATGTTGATGAGGATGGTGGGAGGGATGGTGGGTTAAGAGGGAGTTTGTCCCTTCCTCAAGGAAAGCTCTATTTTTATTTCTCTTGAGTTCTCAAGGAGCCAGGATGTCTTAGGCTGCTGGGATCTCACCCTGGGGTGTCACAGCATTAAGAGGCCATTGAGGCCTCAACCGTGACTGGAGGCACCTAGAGTTACGTTGCTGTGTAACATAGCCGGCCTTCATGGTAAGATTCCAGGCCTCAGACAAGGCCTACTCGCAGTTTAATTATGAAATGATTTTTTTCCCCCTCAACAGATACCCCTTTTTGTTTTTTTGTAATTACAGTGATGGAAATGGTGTATACAGGCTCAGATGGTCTACACAGCAACAAACATTTTCAGGAATTCATGAGAAGTCTTGTTGGTCAGTATGCAAGCCTCTTGCATTGTCTTCTTGTGAAAAAGTATGTCATGCTATTAATGCCTTAACCCCCCCACCCCCCATTCAGGACTGAGGTTCAAACTCACGACCTTGTACTTGCCAGGCAGGCACTTGTGCCATGGAGCTATCTCCCAAGCCCTGCATTGTCTTCTTTACTGGTTGTAGATTTCATCTTAACTGCTTCAATATTTATTGGGGGAAGGTACTCGGAATTGAACTTAGGACCTTGAGCTTGTCAGGCAGGTACTTGTGCCACTGAGCTATATACCTGGCCTAAAAAGTCATACTCATTTTTTGTTGTTGTTGTTGTTGTTAACTGCTTTGAGCTGAAAAGGGTCAATGTAAACAGAAATTGCCTTCAAGAGTATTCTCCAGAGACATTTTTAAAAACTTATTTAAATCTCATAACGAGGAAACTTAAAATTTCATTTTTCTCCACATTTGTGACTTACATTTGTCAGACAGTGCTATCTAGGTGTTTCCTTTTACCTGGCTACACTGTCCTCAACTCTGTGGAGAGCTACCGATACCTACCAGGAAAAGATCATATACACTCAGAATTTGATGGAAATTTATTGTGATTCAATGCAGTCTTTTCATTTTGTGCTTGAGAATAATGAGTCCCAGAGAATTTTGATGCCAGTGTACCATCCATTGAATAAAGACAGGAGAGCAGGGGGGTACTGAATATTAGCATGCCTCTATCCTCATCTGTGGAAAATGCTTGTGAGGTCCAAAGCATCCAGGGAAGCACCCAGGATTCAGGGAGGTTCTTTTCCTCCAGTCTGTGGACCTGTTTCAGTCATTATGGTCTCATTCTTTGCTGTCAAACAGCTGTCTAGGAAAGTACAGGCCAAGGTGTGAACTCATCTAGGAGTGACCAAGCTGGCCTGGGCGGGGAAGCCCAGGATGGCCTCTGGGACAGTAGGGGATTGTGACATCATCAGTGATGGCCTCAGTTTCCTACTGCTGATCCTCCAGTCCCAGGGGTTACTGCAAGTCCGTTCCTCTACCATGAGCGTGGAGCAGCTAACATCATCAGATCCACATGTAACTTGAGACGACAGACTGGCTCTGGTAAATATTCCAGTTCTTTAATTTGGAATGTGACCCACTAGAATACTGCTACTTTTTTTTTTTTTTTTTTAATGTATGAAGGGAATAGTGGTGCTTAATTTCTTAGGGACAGTGTTTAAAGTTCTTCCCTTTTTCCAGAGAAAAGATTGCTCTTCTCCATGTTTAGACATGGAGGAAAGAAGTCCTAGACAGCCCTCCTAGGGCTTTGTTGATGGTATCTTTTGAGGAGGAGATCTGTTTTTTGTTTTTTGGGTTTTTTTTTTTTTGTTTGTTTGTTTGTTTTTTTTGGTCTTTTTGAGACAGGGTTTCACTATGCAGTTCAGGCTGGTCTTGGGGGAGGAGGAAATCTGAAAGCTTTGGTTTCCAACCTCTGATCCAATAAGTTTGGCACAAATCTGGGGGGATTATTGGGGTCACTGTAGACTTACGACCACACTAGGATAGATCTGACTCAGATCTATCTAACCATGTCTGCCTTACTCTTTTAAGCATTGTTTATGGGTCTGGGGATGTAGCTTCCAGTGACAGAGCCACATGCCTAGCAGGCATAAGGCCAAGCATTTGACCCCAAGTATCATAAACCAGCACACAGATAAATAATGCTATAATTCTGAATTGATAAGAACCTAAATGTCATGTTTTACTCAAACTCAAACAGGCTGTATAGGTCCAGTAGGTCATTGCATTTACATATTTATAAATAAAAAAGCAAGCCTTGACTCAATAAGCATATTTATGTAAATGTTAGGCAAAATTGAATCCATTCAAGTTGAGGGGTTGAGGTAGCACATCCCCAACTAATGCCTTTGAATTGTAACTATGCATACACAGCCTGTGGGCTTAATTTTAGCTAGTTGAACTACAAGCAATGTTAGCAATCTGTCTTCAAATTTCTGCTCGCTCTTTCTGCTAGGAACAAATTCTTGAAGTGTAGAATCCTTAGTTTTGTGTTTCTTTAAACCAGAACTGTGAAAAAAAAAAAAAAAAAAAAGCCGGGCATGGTGGCTCACACCTGTAATCCCAGCACTCGGGAGGCTGAGGCAGGAGGATTGGTGTGAGTTCGAGACCAGCCTGGGCTACAAAAGTGAGCTCAGGACCAGCCTCAACTGCATAGCAAGACCCTGTCTCAAAAAGACAAAAATAAAATAAAATAAAATAAACAGAACTGTGACTATCTGATCAGAGAAGATTCATTTGAACATGAATTTGTAAGCTTCTGCAGCAATGGCAACAATTATTTTTGACTTGAATGCTTTACCTTCAAGTATTCATTTGCATATGTTGCTTGCTATAGCTGTACAGCAAATATATATGTGTGGGAAGTTAGAGACAAGATTGGTGTCAGCTAGGTGTTTCCATTATAGTCCTTATCATTGTATTGAGACGTCTTATAAAAATAATCTCTTCAAATTCTGTACTTAAAAAAATATAAGGGGCTGGAGAGAAAGCTCCATTACACAAGTGTCTGCTGGGCAAGTGCAAGGTCATGAGTTTGAATCCTGGCCCCTCAAAAAACAAAAACAAAAACAAATATATATGTACATATATATAGCATTCACTCAAATATTTGAAATCTCATGAGAAGTCACATGAATGAATATTTTTGTTAAATATTGTAATTTATGCTTTATCTTCAGGACTCTTTTTCATTTTAAAAATAACCAGGAAAATCTTAACAAATGTGTTTCTCTCACACAATGATGATGATTGAGTAATGATTCTTCATTTCACATGCAGTACTATAGCTAGGACGTGCGGTGATGGGTACAGTTGCTACTACATTTACCATCGGGCCATATGGTACAGTTTACATCTGCCAAGGAGAACAGCCATTGTACACAATGGAAAACAATAGAGGCTTTTTATTTTATTTTTTGTGGGGCTCAGGATGGGTTCAAGGGCCTCATGCTGGACAAACACTTGATCTCTTGCACCAATCCCCACCCTACGCACCATCTTAAGACTAATCAACGACAACAGTTACCTCTTTTTTAATTTGTTGGCTCAGTTGGTACCATGCAGCAATACATTTTTCACTTAGGTAAGACTCCCACTTTTACACTGCAAATTCAAAAGTATGTGCAACCAGGGCTGTTCATACTGTGCACAGAAGGTGAACCTGGAGGCAAATGATTATCAGATGATGTCACACTAAGTGTGACAGAAGCATATGCTAGGTGTCACACAAGTGCAGAAGGAGAAACATGCCAAACAGGCCTGGAGCCTAGGGATGAGGAAGGAATCAATCACAGAGAAGACCATCTTTTAGTTTGTTATTGAGCTCTGGGTAGGAAATACATGGTGATTAAGAAAATAGATGAGTTCATTGCATGTGTTTAAATCCCAGCACCCTGGTAACTTGCTCTCTCTCTGCCTCATTTCTATCCTCTGTGAAATGGGCATAATAAACTGACATAGCTCTAGGGGTCTGTGGAGTCTAGAGGATTCCATGAGGGTCAGGGCTGAGAGGCAGCATAGGCCCTTCATTTAGTGTCAGGACTGGGCTGAGGCTAGCAGAATGAGAGAACACATGTGGATGTGAAGGATAAAGGAGGCTTTGCTTGTCAGAACCAATCTATGAGCTGAATTTGTATGAAGGGTAGTAGGGAATGGCAGGGGAGTAGACAGGTTGTATACCAAAAAGGCTCAAGCTAAAGCAGTTGTAAATTTTAAGGAAGAAATTCAGATTTGTGTCATAGAAAAACAACCCTGGTCCATTGGAAAATAGAGTTGTGCCTGGAAGTTTAGTTAAAAGGAAGAGTGGTGAAGTCAAGAAAGATGCTAAAGCCTTGGCCAAGAGATGGAAGGTAAAGATAAGATGTGAAAGCTCCTTAGGAGACATTGATGAGAGCTGGAAATAGCTTGTGTGTGGGGATATCTTTAGTTTGGATGATTTGGAGAAGACAGAAGGAAAAGTCAGTTTGGGGATAAGATCTTGGATTTGTCAAGCTTGAAGGCCAGTGTGATGACCAGAATCAGAGTGTCGGCCTGCCACTCAGGAGCTGGGACTTGCTGAGATACATGTTGGCACTGTGGGAATATGAGAGCCTGACACAGGTTGTGCATAGCAAGAGACACAAGAGTGGTTCTGTAAAGTCCAACACTGAAGAGTCAAAGAGTGAAGCCAGTAAGGGGGAGAGGCTACAGAGGAAGAAGAAGATGCAGATGCAAATGAATTATGGGAAAGGACAGAAATCTGAGCAAGCATTCAGATGCAGAAGTGAGGTCAAGAGCTGTCCCTTGGCAATTAGGAGAGCATAAAGGAAACCTAGTGTTACGGTTTGTGTCTACTTGGCCCCCCAAAGCCTCATACTATCTATAGTAAGTTATGGGTTGGACTTTTAGAGTTTGTGATTAACTCCTGATCCGATGGGATTATGGGATAAATGCTGCTGGGATTATTGGGTGTGTTGTACCCAGCTCAGGGTGGATAGCCTGAATGCACCTTCAGGGAGACAGACAGCTGTTCTCTGCAGCCATTGTTGCTGCTACTCCTTTATTGTGGTCTCTGTTCTTTGCTGCTGCCATGAAGAATTGCTCTCTGCCATGTGCTGCTCTGCCTTGGAGCCAGCAGAGTACAGACTGAAAATTCCACTGATTATGAGCTAAGTAAACCTTTCCTTCCCTAATTTTGAGTGTTGGGTATTTGTCCCAGAAAGAAGAGGAGTAACTGTTGTTTCCATGAAGCAAAACACAATGGAACAAGAGATATAGAATCTTCTTCAGGAAGACCCTAGATGTTCATTGATATTTGAAGTCAGTCTAGATTTTAGTTACTAGGTGAATTCCAAGAAAGCCTCCACAATGTGGTCCAGTATCCAGCTTCCTTCATAAGACAGATCCAGCCTGCCTTCCAGGCCAGCAAGAGGCCTTGGCACACTGATAGCCTACATTAACTGTTGGTGGGAAGAACGAACCAGTGAGTGAATGATCTACAGCTGCCAAAGATCCCCCTTGGTAGAGTCCTGGGCATTCTCAATACATGGCTGTTTCCAGAAGCAGAGCTACCAAAAAAGTAGATGTTTTGATAAGAATACCAACATTTCCAAGTAGTAGTGCTGATCTGGCAGATGATGGTGACAACAAATCTACTCAGGCTAGTCTTATCAGATGTATATAAACTGGTTCAGTGTCAGATATGACTTTCTTAGCACTTTCTCTCTCTCTCTCTCTCTCTCTTTCTTTCTTTCTTTCTTTCTTGTACCTGGAGTTGAACTTAGGACCTTGCTTTTGCCAGGCAGGCACTGTACCACTGAGCTGTCTCTCAGACCTGTGTTCTTTTTTCCTTCCTTGGTGTGTAAAGTTGACCTGATTGGGGTTGGGGAGTTCTAGGGATTGAGCCAGGGCCTCAGGAAAGCTTGGAAAATATTTGATCACTGAGCTACATTTCCATTGCTTTTTTGAGATAGGCTTTCTTTCAGTTCCTCAAACTGGTCTGAGGTTGGCGATTTTTTGCCTCAACCTCCTTAGTAGCTAAGCTGTGGCTGGCCTGGAGAGCAAATGTCTAAGGCCAGGGACCCTTTCAACTAAGTCTTTTTGAACTGTGCGGCATAGATTTGTCCATTTGATCCTCAGCCAGGAGTCCTGGTACTCCCCAGGCTTAGCCGATTTATAATGCAAGGTAGGTCATGCTTGGACTATCAACTGGGCATGTCATAAACCCTCACTGAAACAAATGTCCTCTTCCAACCTTATCCTGGGAAGGTGAGCTTTCAGAAGCGCTTTTAGGGCAAGCACTAGGCAGCCAATGACACCAGACCTTAGATTTCTATGTGTGGGAGCCTCTCATGCTCAGTCCACCTCCCTGGGAACCTTTAGGCTATCTTTCGGGCCTCCCATGGATACTGAAGTCTGAGAAGAGCTATTGTACAGGGCGTTGGGATGTCCCCAGAGCTGGACTAAGGTCTCATGGTATCTGCACATGGAGGTGATGCCCTTCAGATTCTGGAAGTGAGTTGGGCATAGGCAGAGGTGATGGTACTAGTTCCTCCTCCTTTCTTTTTTGGCATTGATGGCGCGCGGTGGTTTGGACCGTCAACTGCCTCACCACCCTTTCGGCCGCTCACCGCAGCACAGGTCGCCGGCGCGGGGGGCCTGCCCGCGGGTGGCGCGGCCCCATCGAGCACAGCGCGGAAGGAGCGCGGAGAGGCGGCGGCGAGGCGTCCCTCGGCGCCCTCAGCCCGCGCCCCACGGCGGCGGGCGGTGCGAGGATGGTGGCGCGCAGAGGGCGGCGGCGCCCGCCCAGGAGGCCTCCTAGGCTCCTCGTCCGCCGCCCCCGCCCGGGGACCCCCGCGTCCGGGGAAGCCCTGCGCCCTCCGCCGCCGCCGGTCTCCGTCCCTCCGCCTCCTGAGGCCCGGGGCAGCCTCCTCGGGCCGCGCCGGGACCGCCCGCACTGCGCATGAGCGGGAGCCCGGCGAGCCCGTGAGAGGAGCCGCCGCCGCCGCCGCCGTCCATTCGCTGCGGAGCCGGAGGAGGAGGGGAGAGGCCTGGAGGACACCAACATGGTGAGGCACTGCGGCCGCTCGCCGCCCGCCCGCTCCTGTTCGCCCTGCCGCCCCGGGCCGGCGCCGCCACGCACCTGGCCCGCCCGCCCTTCGCCCCGCGGCGACCCCGCCGCCCCGAGCGCGGCCCGGGGCCTCTGGCCCGCCTTTTCCTTCCTCCTTCGCCCCTTCCCGCCCGGCTACCGCCGCTACGCGAGAGCCGAGGAGGCGGAGCGGAGCCGGGCCTAGTCGGGAGCCCGGGAGTGTGGGGCGCGGGAGCGGCTCCGGGGCCCGGCCCGAGCAGTGCGGGGACGGGAGGCGTTGGGCAGGGGAGGGGAGGGGGCAACGGCCCAGCTTGCGGCCCCCCGGCCCATTGTGTCTGGCTGAGGACCGGGGTCCCGGTCCAGGGTTCCGCGTGAGGATCCTCCCTCCGCCCAGCCCGGGAGAGGGAAGACTTCTCCGGCGCTCCGCTCCTCCCCGGCTGCCGGCTGCCGGCTCCCGGCTCTGGCACCCCGCAAGTCTCCCGGGCAGTTTTGCTTGGGTCGGGGGTTTTAGCCTCTTCCTTGCCTCCCGATGTGTCCCGTGCCTTTGAGAGATGAATTTCGGCGACCAATTGGTGGAGGTTATATTTACCTCTGTGTTGGGGAGACCGCTGGGCGGGGGGAGGGGGGTACGGAAGTGTAACCTGTTCTCATTTTATAAAATTAGTGAAAACAGATTTACTGCCTTTAGAACACTTGTTTTATTTGCTTCGGTGGGAGGAGTAAGTGTTTTATTATAGCAGTTAGGGGCTATTTGTGATTTTTAAAAACACTTTGTGAAGTTACACCTCTTGGGTTGTTTCAGGGGGCGTCTTCCAAGCTTAAAGACCCTTATGGTCAAGTTGTTTCTTTGGGAATTAAACAACTGACTCTGGATTTTTCAGAAGCGATGTTTGACATCATACAGTCTGAACTTGGGAGGAATTCCAGGCAGGTTACAATATGGATAGTAAAAATGACGTCCCTTTGCTCACGGGCCACAGAGGCTTCTTTGAGGGGGGAGCACGTGTGTGACTGTGTTAAAGGAAAGCTCAGTGACTTTGATTATAGTGCATTGTATTTGCAGAATGATACTTATTAGCCCCAACTTGGCAGTATTCTAGTGTCATACTATGGATATGGTGTCTACTCTGCCACATAATCAAGGTTTTTGTTTGTGGTAAGTTCCATGAAACTTTACAGTTTTTATTTGTGAGAAAACTATCCAGTAAAGTACAGGTTAATGTTTAGGTTCGCAATACCATGTAAATTCAAAGATCCATCAAGGAATTTCAGCATTTTCTAGTTTATTATGTATCTGGACTGTCATAACAGAATTTCCATACTCTTGGCGTCTAGATAAGTTTTTTTTTTTTGTGGTACTAGGGATTGAACTCAGGACCTTCTGCTTGTCAGGCAGGGGCTTATGCTGCTGAACTACATCCCTGGCCCCTAGATAATAAGTCTTATCAAACTTGAAGTAACGACATGAGTTCCTCTCAAACTGGAGGGACCTGATGGTCATCAGTTGTTCGGGAAT
This sequence comes from Myocastor coypus, assembly GCA_004027025.1. Taxonomy (NCBI): domain Eukaryota; kingdom Metazoa; phylum Chordata; class Mammalia; order Rodentia; family Myocastoridae; genus Myocastor; species Myocastor coypus. The sequence goes on from PVJA010011854.1 coordinate 26,014, forward strand.
CCAGGATGAGAGTTCAGCTAGGCTTGGAGCTTGTAAGCGTAAGCTTTTGTTCTTTTAGTTAATGTTAAATTAGCTAGTTTTGGAATTTAACCATAAATCATGTAATTAAACCAGTGGTGACAAAGTACTCATTAAGGTTATTTTTTATTTTTAATTTCATTAGTTAAAAAATTTAAAAAGAAAATTTATTTGTTATAAAGCCAAATTTTGTTCTCTAGCATATCATTAATTTTAAATCACTTTTCTGTGGCTGAACTCATTTATGTTGTTAGAATTGCCTTGATAGGCCCTTGCTTGTTTCGGAACTCAACTCGGCCCTTAAGAATTTCATCATTAAGGTATTTCATTACAAACTTAAACTTGTTTTTCCTTACACTTTTTGGGCTAATGTTACTTTTTTGGTGTGAGTAGATGGATCCAGTTCTACAGTGCATGTAATTGTTAATTCTAGGACAGACCTAAGTCATAGGATATCTGAAATATTTTCTTTAAAGGAAAAAAACTCCTGCCTTTGGAGCAGGTAACACTCTCACATACAGACCAGAAATAATCCCCTTACAAGACCACATACGTTGTTGAAACTCTTAAAAAGTACTCAAAACTTGTTTTCTTACATGTAAGATGATAGAATTGGATTTGATGATTTCTAAAGTTCTACCCAGCTTAAGTGTTTCATGATAGTAATGATTTTTAACAAGTGGATGAAATGTGTATAGATTATATCATCTACTTTTTTTTTTTTTTTTTATAAATTCAGAAACAGTTGTTATTTATTTGGTCCTGGGAATTGAACTCAGGACCTTGTGCTCAGCAGCAGAAATTTCAGATATGAAAAGGCCTCAAAGATTATCTAATATACTTCTCCACCCTTTACAGAAGAAATTGATGATCAGGGGATTTTGAAATTCAAGTTTGTAAGTTTTTAAGTAACAAATATGTTAAATAGCAAAATTCAAATTACTGTTTTTAATTGCTTCTTAAAAATATGAATTTTGAAATTTAAGCTTATATTTGCTACAAAATCAATAATTACAAAGCCAAATGTGTACATCTGTTCCAGGTTGTTCCTTTAGAGTTTATGGCACATTCATTTGCCTATCTGCAATTAAAGGAGGGCCTTAATTCATTTCAACAATTATATTGAGAGATGTATTTATCAGTGAATTGACAAGTACCTGATCTGACGAGGTTTACATTTTAATTGAGAAAGACAAACAGTGAATACAGTTACTATTTTGTTACTATGTTGCAAAGTATTAAATGCTGTGGGGGGGCAATGTTGGGGAAGGAGACTGGGGAGTCTCCTGGGGTTGCAAATGGTCTCTGTGGCTTTGATGAAGTGAATGTTGAGCATAGTAGAAAATAAGCAAATGAGCCATGTGGGAATATGGTAGGGTTCCTGGTGCATGCCTGTGTTCCTGGCATTGGGAGGCTCAGGCAGGAAGGTGGGTTTGAGGCCATCTTAAGTGATTTAGTGATGTAGTGAGACTGTCTCAAATATAAAAGAGGGTGGGGAATGTAGCTTAGTGCAAGGGCCCTGAGTTCAACCCTCAGCAGTGTATTTGGAGGGACTGAGGGGGTGGGGTGGGGAGATAGCAGAGAGTTTGAAGAACAGTGAGACCAGTGTGGCTGGTGTCAGGAGTGTATAGAGGAAGTTCCTGGTGCAGCTGAGATACTGCATCAGTTGGCAGAGTAAACTAGGCCTTTGGGTGATCATTGTAAGGATTCTAGGGTTGTGCTCTTCAGATGGAAAGCCACCAAAGATAGAGTGGTGTGATGGTACTTGTTTCTTATGTCACATACTCTATTATCCTATTATGTAGATACTTGTTTTTAAGGACAAGACCCTTAATAAGGTTTTTCTTAACCATGCAGCTTATATAGAGTTTTGAATTATAAGATGACTGTCTGTTGTCCAGTAAAAACTTGTTGGTCATCACCTAGTTGCCCTAAGGTTAATAGGAACAGCCCAAGACCTCTTTCATAGATCACTGAATATGTTGAATATAATGTGATCTCTGTGTAGTTTAATGACTATATTGCAGGAAACATAGGCCTTTGGGGAGGAAGGAATTAACATTTATTAAGAACATAATGCGTGTTAATCAGTTTGCAACTATTTAATCTCTATTCCCACTTGTGAAATAGGAATTATTGCTACATTCTTTTATTTATTTTTTTTTAGATTTTTTATTTATTTATGTTTTTCTTGTTTCATAACCTTTATTTGCTTATTCACTCATTTTTATGGCTGGCTCAGCCCACGCCCTGACGGCAGGGCTGGCACACCATGTGGTGCCGGGGATCGAACCGAGGTCCCTGAAGCCACCCAAGCTTTCCCAAGCAGGCGCTTTAGACCACTGAGCCATCCTGCTGGGCCCGCTACATTCTTTTAGCCCATCTGGAAATGTAGGCTAAGCACTGTAAATAATTTGGACCAAGGTAAGGAGCTGGTATGTGACAGAGCCAGGAGTGGAAGGATGGTCTCTGGCTATACTGAGTCTCCCTATGAAACCTACCTCCCTTTTAAAAATTTTTTTATAACCCAGGAAGTACCATTTCAGTGTAGATTTATAATTTCTGATTAGCTTCATTCTGGTTTTCTCCTCAGCACGTTGAATAGCAGCCCAGTTGCTTCCTATCAAATGATCTGATGTATATATATATATTAAGTATATAATTGAAAGTTAAATTTCTTTTGTGTATAACTAGCAGACCTCATTTGAGACATGGCTATTTTGATTGTGGACTCATAGATTGGGTCAACCATAAGAAAAATATGGGAGAAAACCCACTTCTAAATTTCAGTATGTATTGTTAGTTGCAGTGGTATTAACCAGGACATTTGATGATGAGAAATAGTTCCAAATAGAATTCACTCGTTTGTGGGCAGAAACAAGCCCTTGAACAGCTATCTGTGAAGAATTAACTTAGTTGGCCCAGCCACTTTGTGTATATCCCATATAAGAAGCAAAAACACCAGAGATCAGTGCTTTGTAGAATTTTTTTATTAGTACTGTTCTAGGTCACCGAGAGTGATTAGGTTTATAGAACTAAAGAATTCTATTGAATTATACTTTTGAACTTAACATTGAACACAAGGATAAGTTATAGTATTTTCATTGCAAAAAACGTTTAGAGTGCTTTTTTTTTGTCTTTTTGAGACAGGGTCTCACTATGCAGTTGAGGCTGGCCTTGAGCTCACTTTTGTAGCCCAGGCTGGTTTTGAACTCACACCAGTCCTCCTGCCTCAGCCTCCCTGTGCTGGGATTACAGGCATGAGCCACCACGCCCGGCTTAGAGTGCTTATTATTCAAGGGATCTTAATATTTCTATTTAGTACCTGAGTAGATACCACATCTTAGAATATTTTTTCTTAAGTATTTTTTAATGAAATAAATACTATGCAGTTAGAGTGCTAGCCATACACATGGAACTTTAAGCATTTCATTTCTTTTATATTTTATTTGCCCTAGCAATCTTTTTCTGCCTTGGCGATTTCCTTAGTAGAGTTGTTAATGGAGAGGGGAGAGCAAATTATTTACTTTTTGAGATGGGACTCTTGCTATGCTTCCTAGGCTGGTGTGGATGCCATTCCTGTGCCTAAGTGATCTTCCACCTCTTCCTGCCTCCTAAGCACTAGCTGAAACTTTGCCTGGTTTGGAAAGCAAATTGAAATTAAGTGACTCTTTGTTAGAAATTTAGGAAGTAAGATGAGGAGACTCAGTTGAAAAATGGGGCTGACGTAAGTAAAATTTTAAGGAGGTTGTTTCTCATCGTAGTTACTTAAGGATTAGCCAAAAAAACTATTGCTTTTTCAATAGCACTGGAATTTTAACCCAGGGTTTTGCACTGAACTACTACAACCCCAGCCCTTTATTTAGTTTTTAGGATTTCCTTGGGGGGTTTTGAGACAGTTTCACTGTGTAGTTCAGGCAGGCCTTGAACTTACTGTGCTTGCTTCTCATCTCAAGCTCACAGTGATCTTCCTGCCTCAGCCTCCTGAGTGCTGGGATCACAGGTATGTACCACCATGCCCAGCTCTCTCTCTCTCTCTCTCTTTTTTTTTTTTTTTTTTTGTATTTTTGGGAAGGGTTTACAGGATGCTCAGGGTATCACTATTAGATCAGACTCACAGTGATCCAACTATTTACAGCATCCAGAGAGCTGAGATTACAGGTGCAAGCCACTATACCCAGTCTCAATTGCCAGCTCAGGGTGCTGGGGCGGGGCTGACACCACAGGCTTAGGGATCGAACCCTGGCCCCTGCACCTGCTTGCAGGTGCTTTAATCCACTGAGCTATTTGGCTGGCCCTCCAGCTCTTTTTTTTTTTTTTTTTTTTTCATTATATTTTTAATTGGGGGCCAGGAAGATAGCTCGGTGGACTAAAGCACCTGCGTAGGCAAGGTTAGGCAACCTCAGGGGCCAGGGTTCCAATCCCCAGCACCACATGCCAAATCAGTGCCACCTGAAGGGCGGGCTGAGCCGGGCATAGTGGTGCACACTTGTAATGCCAGCTGTAGGGAGGCTGAAAGTAGAAGGATTACTGCTGCATAGTGAGACCCTGCAACAACCAAATGCATTTAAAGAAAAAAGGCAAGAAGCCTGTATAATATATATTGGTACATATTAGTTATAAATAAATGATAACGTTCATCATAGGAAATTTGAACCTGTATGTGATATCTCTTTTTTAGAAAATTCTCCTGTTTATTGTATATTGATCTTTTTTTTTTCCTTTTTAAAAAATTTATTTATTTATTTATTTATTTATTTATTAATTATGGCTGGCTCAGCCTGCCCTGGGGGTGGGGCTGGCACAGCATATGGTGCTGGGGATTGAACTGCAGTCCCTGTGGTTGGCTAAGCTTTCCTAAGCAGGTGCTTTAGACCACTGAACCATCTTACTGGCCCCATTGTTAAAATTTTGTTTGTTTATTTATTTATTTTGTCTTTTCGAGATAGGATCTCACCTTGCACTCACTTTTGTAGCCCAGGCTGGTCTTAGACTCACTGATCCTCCTGCCTCAGCCTCCCAAGCACTAGGATTACAGGCGTGCACCACCATGCCTGGCTCTGTTTTTTTAAAAATTATGTTTATTGCTACATTGGTATACATAACAATCATTTTCGACATAGGGAATTTGTTCCTGTACATGATACAAATGATTCTTTCCCTCTAGTCTCTTACCCTTCAGCCCTTTTGTCCTCTTTATTTACAAAAGCTTTGTTTCTTTTTTTTTCCTTTTTCCATTTTTTTTTTCTTTTCCCTTGGTTCCTTTTTCTTCCCTCCTTTCTTCTTTTCCCTTCCCATTTGAACATTTTCTTACTGTTAGATGAAGAGGAAAGATTACTATTACACTTTTGGTCTTTATTTACAGTTTCAGTTTCTCACACCAGAGAAACGATGTAGATTTTACACAGCATGTAGAAAGGCTTTTCCAGCATTACAGGTTGTGTCATTGTAAACATGGGTGTGCATATGTTGCTATGTATGTCTGATTTATTTCACTTAAGAAAGAATATGGCCCCGCCTCCTGCCGCACGGGGCGCTCGGCGGCGGCGGAGATGACTGCGTGCGGCACCACGAGCCGCTTCCTGACCAGCGTGCTGCACAACGGGCTGGGATGTTACGTGCAGCAGCTGCAGCGGCTTAGCTTCAGTCTCAGCCGCGATGGGCCCTCGTCGCGCGGCGCCAGGGAGTTCGTGGAACGGGAGGTGATCGACTTCGCCCGTCGCAACCCAGGGGTTGTAGTATACGTGAACCCGCGACCGTGCTGCGTGCTGCGTGCCCAGAGTGATGGCCGAATACCTTCTTAATGGGGCGGCGCACGAGGAGAGCATCCACTGCAAGTCGGCGGAAGAGATCGCCGCACTGGTTCAGAAACTGGCGGACCAGTCAGGCCTGGACGTGATCCGCACCCGAAAGCCGTTCCACACCGATAACCCCAGCATCCAGGGCCAGTGGCACCCCTTCACCAACAAATCCGCGGCGTTCCGCGGGCTGCGCCCCCGGGAGCACCGGGATCCTGCCCCAGTCCAGGAGCAAGCACGGTGAAGAATTGCACCACCTACGCCAACCCATGCTGGACTGTTGCCCAGCGGAGGTGTTTCTTCGTCTTTGGCATTTCAAGCTCAAGCACATAGAGGTCTCTCCCTCGCCCCAGTGGTGGCTTAATGCCAAAGGTCTTGCTTGGGATAAAGAACTGCCTGTTTGATTGCAGCGTCGAATGCTGAGAGCCATGACTTTTTTGTTCCCTAATTCAAATTAGTGAGCATCTCTGATACCTGAGATGAGAGTCTTGAAATATTGTACAAGGTCCTTGTTGTCTAGAATCTAAATAGAAGCCACGTGTGTTCCTCAAGCCTGTAATTGCAGCACTTGCGAAGCTGAGGCAGGAGTATTGTGATGAATTTGAGGCCACCCTAAACTACACAGACTCTGTCTCACCGAAAAAAAAAAAACCTAGATTGATAAGGTTGATTTCAAAACATGGTGTTGGGGCAGCGGGTTATCTGGAAGCTGGCCCCTAAAGAGTCCCTGGCGCTGTTACTGCCACAGCCACTGAGCTAGAGAGATCTGCTGTGACCTGGTATGTGTGAGATGCTGGTATGTGTGAATGTTTGTACAGATTAAAAAACTGATATCATTAAACTTATGCAAGTTTAGCTGGGAAAAAAAAAAAAAAGAATATGGTATCAAAATCCATCCATTTGCCTTGAAATCTCTCATGTATATCCTTCTTAATGGCTGAGTAGTATTCAATTGTTAAAAAAAAAAAAAGGCACATCTTTTTTATCTATTCATCTGTTGATGACATTTGGCCTGTTTCCAAGGTTTAGCTATTACAGATCGTGTCATAGTAAACATGGGTGTGCATGTATTGCTATAGCATGATGATTTTAATTCTTTTGGGAGGATACCAAGAGGGGGAATTGCTGAATCAAATGGAACCTCTCATTTTAGTTTTTGAGGAATCTCTGCATTGATTTACACAGTGATTGCTGTAGTCTACATTCCTACCAACAATAGAGAAGGGTTCTTTTTTCCCCACAGCCCCACCAACATTCATTCTTTGTTGAGTTCTTGATAATACCATTCTTTCTGGGGTGAGATGGAATCTCGTTTTCATTTGTGCTCCTTGAATGACCAGTGATAAACCTTTTTCCACTTATTTGTGGCTTGTACTTCATCTGAGAAGTGTCTATTTCAGGTGCCATTTTTTGGGTTGGATCTTTACATTTGAGGAGTCTGGTTTTTTTTCTCAGTTCTTTATATATTTAGATAATAGTCCTTTGAGGAACAGCTGCGGGTTGTCTCTTCACTCTGTTGGTGGTTTCTCTTGCTGTGTAAAAGCATTTTAATAAGAGAGCCTAGCAAGGGCCTGAGTTCCATCCCTGGTTCCACAAAGACAAAACAACAACAACAACCAAAAAAAAAAAAAAGAAAGAAAAACAGAGAGAGAAGGAGAGAGAGAGAGAGAGAGAGAGAGAGAGAGAGATCCTAGTTGTTTTTTTTTTTGTTTTTTTTTTTGTGGGACCAGGGTTCGAACTCACGACCTTGCACTTGCCCAGCAGGCACTTGTGCCTCGGAGCTATCTCCCCAGTCCCTAGATCCTAGTTGTTGATTCTTTGTGATATTTCCTTTACAATTGGGGTTTTGTTTATGTCTTTGCCTCACAGAGTCATTATCTTTGAGAGTTCTATCTTCCAACAGATCCAGAGTTTCTGTTTTAATATTTAGATCCTTGATCCATTTCAATGTTAGTGAAGTGCATGGTAAATGATACGAGTCTAGTTTTGATTTTCAGCATGTAGAAAGGTTTTTCCAGCATTACAGATTGTGTTGTTGTAAACATGGGTGTGCATTTGTTGCTATATAGCGTGATGCTTTTAATTCTTTTGCAAAAATACAGTGAAGGTGTTTCGCAGCTCTGTTGAAGATAAGGTGGCTGAGTATGTTGGGAGTTGTTTCTGTCTTCTAATCTGTTCCATTGACTCATGGTTTGTTTGTATTTATTTATTTATTTTGCCAGTACCATGCTGTTTTAAAATTTATTTTAGTTTTTTTATTTTTATTTTTAGACAAGGTCTTGCTCTGGCATTGAGGTTGTCCTTGAACTCACTACCCCAAAGGTGGCCTCAAAAAAGTAATCCTGCCTCAGCCTCCCAAGTGGTAGGATTATAAACTTAAAAAAAAAATCACAGAAGCTTTATAGTATAATTTCAAGACATATATTGTGATGCCCCCTGCCTTGCTTTGCTTTTCAGAATTGCCTGTCTTATTGTAGGTCTCTTCTGGTTCAAATGAATTTCAGGATTATTTCCTCTATTTTTGTGAGACATGCAGTTGGAATTTTGATCAATAATGCATTAAATCTGTATAGAAATTTTGAAAGAATGGCCAATTCCACTAAGTTAGTTCTTCCTTGCCAAGAAAAAGGGATATCTTTCCATTTTCTGATGGATGTACTCTTCAATCTCCTTTTTCAGAGTACTGTAATTTTCAATGTAGAGGGGTTTTACTTCCTGTGCTCTAATCCTTTTTTTTTTTTTGCGTGCTGTTGTGAAAGATGTGTTTTCCTGAACTCACAAGTTTATTTGTGCACAGGAGGCTATTGACCTACCTACCTACCTACCTACCTACCTAGCTTCTTTTTCTTTTTCTCTTTTTTCCTCCTTCCCTCCCTCCCTCCCTCCCTCCCTCCCTCCCTCCCTCCCTAAATTTCTCACAAGTTTGTTATTTGTGCACAGGAGGCTGTTGATCTACCTACCTTCCTCCTTTCCTTTCCTTTCCTTTCCTTTCCTTCCTTTCTCCTTTCCTTTCCTTTTTCCTTTTCTTTTCTTTCTGGAATTAGGGATCAAACTTAAGACCTCGCACTTGCCAGAGAGGCACTTGTGCCCCTGAACTATCTCCCAGGCCCCTGCTATTGACTTTGAGTTTGTATCCTGAACTTGTTTTTTTGTGAGGTTTTTTTTTTTTTTTTTTTTGTCTTTTTGAGACAGGGTCTCACTGTGCAGTTCAGGCTGGCCTTGAGCTCACTTTTGTAGCCCAGGCTGGTCTTGAACTCGCACCAATCCTCCTGCCTCAGCCTCCCGAGTGCTGGGATTACAGGCGTGCGCCACCACACCCAGCTTGTGGGTTTTCTTTTTCTTCTTCTTCTTCTTTTCTTCTCTTTTTGGGTCTTTTTGAGACAGGATCTCACTATGCAGTTTAGGCTGGCCTTGAGCACACATTGTTACCCAGAGTAGTCCTGGGTAACAGGACTATGGTATACTACCATGCCTGACAAAATTTTGTTACTGATCTAGAAGTGTTGTGAAGTTTTTGAGGTCTCCTATGTAGAGTGTCATGTCATCTGCAAATAATTTAGCTTCTTCCTTTCTTATCCTTATTCCTTTTATTTCTCTTATCTCCGACTCATGTTTTCAAAGTTATATTAAGTAAGAGTGGTGACAATTGACATCCTTGTCTTATTCTTGATTTTATAGTAAGAGCTTTCAGTTTTTGTTCATTTTGTGTGATGTTGGTTGTTGGTTTGTCATGAAAGGCTTTCACCAGATTGAGCTAAAGATGGTCTATTCCAAGTTTCTGAAGGGATTTTTATCATGAATGAATGTTGGACTTTGTCAAATGTTTCTTCAGTCTGGAGAGAATCACGTGACTTTTGTCCTTGGCTTCGTTAATGCGGTGCATTACATTTATTGATTTGCATACATTGAATCATCACTGTATTCCTGGGATATATACTACTTGGTGATTGTATATAATATTGATGATCTGCTGCATTCTATGTGTTGGTATCTTATTAAGGATTTTTGCATGTATGTTCATTAGGGAGATTGGCCTGTAGTTCTTTTTTTGGTGTGATCCATCTGTGGTTTTGGTATCAGCATGTTGCTTGATTCTAAGCTTGATTCTAACCACTGAGCTATCTTGCCAGCCCCCAAAGTAGGTATTTTTGATCTTGGGAGTATTGCTTCCCTTTCAATTTCATGGAACATTTTGGAAAGTTAGCAGCATTACGTGTACTGTAAATTTTTTTCTTTTTGTGATTCTGGGGATTAAACTTGAGACCTTATACTTACTAGGAAGGTACTTAAACTGCTGAGCCATCTCCCTGGCAATGAATCCTTGAAGGTGTGGGCTTTCTCTGTTGGTAGGCTTTTAATTACATCTTCAATTGATATATATATGTATATGTATGTATGTATGTGTATATATATATATGTATATATATACATATATATACATATATATACGTATATATATGTATATATATACATATATATATACATATATATATACATATATATATATATATATATATATATATATATATATATATATATATATAAAATGCCGCTGGCACAGCATATGGTGCTGGGGATCAAACTTCAGTCCCTTTGGTTGCCTGAGCTTACCCAAGCAGGCACTTTAGACTGCTGAGCCATTTCTCTGGCCCTACATCTCCAATTTCATTGACTTACATTGGTTTATTTAGAGGATTTATATCTTCCTTCAGCTTTGGTAATTAACATGTATTTATGAATCTGTCCATTTTTTTCTGTGCTTTCCATTTTAATTATAATACAGGTTTTTGAAGTAGGGTGTGTGTGTCAGCCTGCCCTAGGAGCAAGGCTGGCATGGCATGTGGTGCCAGGGATCAGACTGAGGTCTCTGCAGTTGCCTAAGCTTGTTAGGCACTTTAGACCGCTGGGCTATCTCATTGGCTCCAAAGTAGGTATTTTTTTTAAAGAATTTTTTATTTTATTTGTTTATTTTTTCTTGTTTCAGAACCTTTGTTTGTTTATTCACTCATTTTTATGGCCAGCTCAGCCCGCCCTGAGGGCAGGGCTGGCGCAGCATGTGGTGCCAGGGATCGAACTGCGATCCCTGAAGCCGCCCAAGCTTTCCCAAGCAGGTGCTTTAGACCACTGAGCCATCCTGCTGGGCCCAAAAGGTAGGTATTTTTGATGTTGTGGATTTCTATAGGATCTGTTGTGATTTTACCCTTTTCCTTCCTAATTGTAAGGATGTGTGTCTTTTCTCCTTTTTGGATAAGGTTGGCTAAGGGTTTGTCGATTTTTTTTTTTTTTTTAATCTTTCAGAGACCTAACTGACTCATTGATTCTTTGTATTACTTTCTTAGTCTCCATTGCATTCATTTCTGCTGTGATCTGTATAATTTTCTCCCTCTGTGAGCTTGGTGCTTGACTTGGTGCTGTTTTTCTGGAAGCCTGAGGTTCAACATTAGGTTGTTTATTTGAGCTTGCTCAGGCTGGGGAGATAGCTTGGCAGTATAAATGCCTACCTGGCTAGCGCAAGGGCACTGCATGGCATGCTAGGTCCTGGAACCCCTGATGTGCATTGCTGTCCACTGAAACCAGGTGTGGTGCACACCTGTAATCCCAGCGCTGGGGAGGCTGAGACAGGAGGATCACTATGAGTTCAAGCTGTGTGGCAAGACCCTGTCCCAAATAAAAATAAGTAAGTAAGTAAGTAAGTAAGTATTTGGGCTTGCCTTTGTTTGTGTTCCACAAGTTCTGGTATGTTGTATTGGCATTATTGTTTAATTGTCTAGTTTCTTCTTTAATTTCATTTTGGTTTTCCATTGGTTGTTCAGGAGAGTGTTAATTTCCATGTTTTTGTTTTTGTTTTAATGTTTTCTTTTGCCAGTGATTTCCAGTTTCATTGCAGTGAGGTTTGATAATATACATAGAATAATTTTAATTCTTTTGCATTTACTTAAGCTTATTCTGTGAGTTAGTATGTAGTCTTTTTTTGAGGATATCTCATGTATAGCTAAGAAGAATATGTATCTGATATTGTGGGGTGAAAAAATCTAGACATCTGCTAAGTCCATTGTTCAAGAGTTTGATTCATTTGTTAATTTTGTTTTTATCTTGTTGATCTAGTTGTGACAGTGGAATATTGACCCCTTCATTACAGTTGTATTAGTGCTTATTTGATTTTATGTTCCTTTTATAATATTTGTTTTATGTAGTTGGATGCACCCCTATTTGGTACATATATAGAAAATGTTCCTTCCTTTTTTTGCCCAGAATTTGAAAGAATAAAAAAATGCAGGGCTTGGAAATAGCTCAGAAGTATCCGCAGACTCACATGCTGTGTCACCCAGAACCAGGCATGTTGGTACACACCTGTTATCCCACTGTATGTAAGCACTAAAGAGGTTGAGACAGAACCACTATGAGTTGGAGATCAGCCTGGAGGATGCAAAAATGAACACATCACCCTGAACTGCATGGCAAGACCCTGTCTCAAAAAAGTGCTTAGTCGGGTGTGGTGGTATACCTGAAGCAGGAGGAGGTTGAGGAAGGGGGATTGCTGTGAATTCAAGCCCAGCCTAGGTTCTATAGTGAGTTTAAGGCCAGCTTGGACTACTATATATATAGTGAGACCTTGTCTCAGAAAGCAAAAATAAAATCAGAATGTATGCACTGTTTTATACATTTTGCGTAGTCACTGACTGTTGAATTTTCCTGAAAACTTGATAGTATCTTGCCATTTTTTAATAATCAAGTACTAAAGATTGAAAATTGTATTGCCCAGTCTTGTTTAATGGCCACTCAGTTGTGTTCCTTTTAAATAAAGGAAATGGCCTATATTACATTTGGGTGCTGGATTATTGTGGTTTTTCTCTTGGGAGGATTGCCATTTAGTTTATAACAGAAATAGAAAAAAATCTTTTTTTTTTTTTTTTCCACCTCAGTTTTCCATCCACTTCTTTTTCATAAAACAGTTCTTTTCTGGTTTGTGCCCTTTTCCTTAAACTGATAAAAATTTAAACGCTTGATTCGATAGTTTCAAAATCACACTTTCTCATAGTACTTCTTGAGGAAAATAGGCCTGAGAAGAGGGCTAATATTTGACACTACAGAACTGGATAGTTCTTCCTTTGTAGGAAAATAAGTGTTAAAATTTATTCTAGGCACAGAAGAGTGATATGAATCGAGTACACTATAAGTATGTGAAGTGTGGAGGGTACTTACCAGACTTTGCAGAAATGGTATTGCCCATAGCTTTTGGCATAACTGGAATCTAAATGATCAGGTTTTTTGCAAGGCAGCACCCTTTAGGCTTTATGGTGTTGGAAATGGATAGCTGTAGGTAGCTCTTTTTCTTAAAATATAAGAACCTTACTCCAGATACCAGAAATTTATACTTGAACCAATTAAAAGTTAACATTTATTGTGTAGCATTTATTTCATCTAGCTTTTTTTTTTTTTTTTTTTTTTTGTAAGGTACATTATGGAATTAACTAATTCATCTCTGTTTTTTTAATTGTATGGTAAGACAATTTTTTTGACTCCTAATTTTGTAATGTTTTACTTTATAAGAACTTAGTAATAGGGGGCTGGGAAGATAGCTCCGTGGCACAAGTACCTGACCAGCAAGTACAAGGTTGTGAGTTTGAACCCCAGTCCTGCAAAAAAACGAAAAAAGAACTTAGTAATAGGACAAACAGTGTTTTGGGCTCAGCAGTGACTTTGAACTGTGGGGTTTGTTTTGTTTTTGTGTTTGTTTTCTGAGACAGGGTCTTGCTATGTATTCTGGCTGTCCTTGAATTTGATCCTGCTGTCTCACCTGCCCAGTATTTGGATCACTGTTGTGTACCACTATGCCAGGTTTATGCTGCATTTTACTTCCTTTATCCAACAAGGGTTAAAACTTTAGGCAACAGGCTGGGGGCAGGGTGCAGGCCTATAATCCCAGAGGCTGAAGCAGAAGGATCACCGTGAACTCAAGACCAACTTAAACTGTAAAGTGAGTCCTTGTCTCAAAAAGCCTAAAACCCAAGGGCCAGCCTGATAGCTCAGGGGACTAAAACTCCTGTTCCAGCAGAAAGCTAGGTTCAATTCCTGGCCTGCTTTCCCAGGCCCACCCCTGGTGTTTGATGAGTTGGAAATTGAGAGGGCATGGAGTCGCAGAAGTGTCTGATCCCAGCCATTGGGAAGCTAAAAACAGGAGAATCACTACAAGTCTGACCTGAGTAGTAAGACCCTGTAGACCCTCTAGATGCTGTCCTAAATGCAGAATAAGTAAGTAAATATAAAACATTTCTAAAACCTAAAACCCGAACAAAGTTTAGGGAACAGAGCACTGAATTCAGTACCATATGCTAGATCCCTGAATAAACTTGATTGTTTTATTGCCTCCAGTATATAGGAAAATAAGGAGAAAGTTATACAGGAAGCTTACCAGGTTTAATTAAAAATTAATTTCTGGGATGTAACCTGTGGTTGATACTTCCAGGTTAAACCTCAGCACTTCCTACAACTTTGTGCAGCAGTCAGTGGTAATCACAGTGGCCCTCAGCTACTTCTTTGTTTTTCAGGAGAGGATTAAAATGTCAGTGTACCGTATGGTTCAGGGGAGGAAAAGATACTGATTTTTATATAGGAACAAAAGTTGAGATCAGAGTACTGTTATCTTCCCTGGTATTTGATGTCATTGAATTTGTTTTTATTGAATAATGCATCTCAAAGAGGAGGCAGGTTTTAGAAGAAATAGCTAAGAATCTTAGCTATTTGAGAGGTGTGTCATCTAATGGGATATGACTTACTTGGTATCCAGAGGTGGTAGTTACTAGTGCAGTATCAGTAGGTTAGTGTATTCAGAGCTTGTCAGTTTTAATGGAGAACAGATGTTCAGATTTTTAAATATATAATTCTAAGTGGTTACATTTATGAAGAGGAAGTGTTTGGTCAAGAGGTCAGACTCCTGAGAATAAACCTGTTAGATACTGCAAAAGACAGGGCTGGGGGCCCAGCAGGATAGCTCAGTGGTCTAAAGTGCCTGCTTAGGAAAGCTTAGGGGGCTGCAGGGACCGTGGTTCAATCCCCAACACCACATACTGCGCCAGCCCTGCCCTCAGGGCAGGCTGAGCCGGCCATAAAAATAAATAAATAAACAAAAGTTCTGAAACAAGAAAAAAAATAATAAAATAAAATAAAATAATTCTTTAAAAAAAAGATAGGGTTGGGTTTTCCTTTTTTCTTTTTTTTTTGTATTTTAGGGAAGGGTCTACAGGGTGTTCAGGATCTCACTATGAGATCAGATTCATAGTGATCCACCTATTTACAGCCTCCTAAGAGCTGAGATTACAGGTGCATGCCACCATGCCCAGTCTTAATTGCCATCTCAGTGCACCCCAGGTGCAGGGTTGGCACGGCAGGCCAGGGGATCGAACCTCTGGCCCCTATGCCTATTTGCAGGCACTTTAATCTGCGAGCTATTTGGCCAGCCCTCTTTTTTCTTCTTTTTGAGAGCGGCTCTTCTAAGTAATTCAGGTTGGTCTTAGACGCCTGGAATGCTCCTGTTTCAGCCTTCCTAGTGTTGGGATACTAAGTATGCGCCACTATGCCTGGCCAGGGTTGGTTTTTCATATTTGAATTTGCATAGTTTTATTTTTACTTTGTGTTGGCTAGAAATAGTTACATTTTTGGTAGTCTTTTCCTCAAGAACCTCCGAAGCTTTATAAATATATACAGCAAGTGTTACTGTTTATGGAAAGATAATTAAGACTTGGAAATACGAGATCTCTTTGTTCTTTTTTTTTGTGGGACTGGAGTTTGAACTCACGACCTTGCACTTGCTGGGCAGGCACTTGGGCCGAGGAGCTACCTCCCCAGCTCCAGTTTTGTTCTTGTCTCATTTCTACCAAACAACTTGAGTAGGTTTTGTGAACCCATGCCTTAACTTTCTTGTTGTTTTCTCATCTTTGCAGTCATGGAGTTGAGGATTGTGATGTATTGGTTTCGGCCAGATCATAGATTCTGGGGTTCTCAAATATGTTTCTTAAGCTATAGAATATGTTAGTGTGTGCTAGTCTAAGTTATTTTCTTTCCCTTCATTTACCACAGTAGCTAGCATAAGGGGCATCCAGCTATTTTGCTGAGACTTTGTCAGAAGGGAAGAATGTTACTCGGGAGGCTGAAATTGTACAGGAGATCTAGCTTGTGTGAGGGAATGACGAACATGGTTCTTGGTACTGGGAAAGTGGGGAGGGCTCATTTTGTTTTGGGTTGACATCAGATGAGAAGTGAATCCTTGTCAGCCTGGGATAGATGAAAATGTTACAGCAGAAGTGCTTTTTGAGGAGAGCAAGAAAAGGCCTCTGTTAGGTTTAGGCTAAGAGAGGTGATTTCTTTAGTGGAAAGAGAAGGGGATAATTCTACCTAAAAAAATAGTGCTAATTATATAGTTTGTGAACACCACCAGGAGATTTTGTTGCCTTTCTTCTGTTTGTTAAAAATGGCAGAAAAGGGCTGAGAATGTGGCTCAGTAGCAGAGCTCTTGGCTTGCGTTTGGGTGCATAAAGCCCTGGGTACGACGCCAATCAAAACACACACACACACACACACACACACACACACACACACATGGTTGGGCATAGTGGTACATGCCTATAATCCTAACAATTGGGAGGCTGAGGTAGGAGGATTGCTGCAAATTCAAGATCAGCCTGGGCTGCAAAGTGAGTTAAAGGCCAACCCGAACAGCATAGTGAAACCTTGTCTCAAAAAGATAAAAATAAATAAGTAAATAAATAAATAAATGCAGTTAATATGATATAGCTTTAGGGATCTTTTGTAGAAAATATTAGGACTGCAGCAAACATCAGTTACTCTCATTGTTTTCCAGGCTCCTTTGACTATCTGGCTGAATAGTGCCACTTCTCCCCTCCCCCTCCTTCCTTTCCCTTTGGAGTTTTGTGCTTGGTCAAGGTTGGGAAAGTTAGTTAGCACTGCTTCCCTTACAGAGACTTTATACTGGTCCTACTCTCAGGGCTGCTCCCCTTGGGAGAAATGGAGGGCAGGTGAGCTTCTTTAGCTCTGGTCATTTCTTTCTCCAAAACTAAATTTTGGGTTGAAGATTTTTTAAGAAAATTTCTATTTTTGATTATTAATAGATCAAAAACCTTAAGATAAAATGTTTTAATGTTTTATGAAGAAAAATATTACTAACAATGATTAACCAGCCATATAGAAAACTTAGTCTTTATGTGACTTTACAGAATTTCAGTTTATTTTCTGGTTTCAATAGAACAAGTTGAAATCATCGCAGAAGGATAAAGTTCGACAGTTTATGATCTTCACACAATCTAGTGAAAAAACTGCTGTAAGTTGTCTTTCTCAAAATGACTGGAAGTTAGATGTTGCAACAGATAATTTTTTCCAAAATCCTGAATTTTATATACGAGAAAGTGTAAAAGGATCATTGGACAGGAAGAAGTTAGAACAACTATACAATAGATACAAAGGTGAGTGTTTGCTTGTGACTTTAAATATTCTGAACTAGGATTTCTAAAGTTGTGGGCTTGTGAAAAAATAAATATTACATAGAAAATAATCTGGGTTGGCGCATGCCTGTAATCCCAACACTTGGGAAGCTGCGACTGGAGGATTGCTGTGAGTTTGGGACCAGCCTGGGCTACAAAGTAAGCCTAAGGCCAGCCCGAACTGCATAGGGAGATCCTGTGTCAAAAAAAAAAAAAAGCTGGGAGATTATGTCCTGCAGAGCTCTGTGGATCTAGAATTATTTCAGGATATCTGAAAAGAGCTATTATTTCCTTTATTCACTAAAATCACTTGAGACTAGGAGATTCAGCTACTAGAGGTGGTCTTGTCCCCGCTCCCCTCTCTCCCTGTGATACTGGGGATTGAACTTGGGAACTTTGCACTGAGCTACATTCCCAGCCTTGTTTTTAGTTTTTAAGACACGGTTTTCCTCTTTCCCAGGGTGGGCTTCAATTTGGTGATATTCCTGTCCTAGACTCCCCAAATTCTGGGATTATAGGTGAGCCACTGTGATTGGCTGCCTCCCTTGTATTTTGTAAAGCTGTGCTGAACCAGTTTTTTTTTTTTTTTTTTTCCTTTTTTCTTTTTTGAGACAAGATCTCACTATGTAATTAAGGCTGACCCTGAATTCTCTATGGAGCCTAGTCTGGTCTCAGATTCCTGGTGATCCTTCTGCCTCAGCCTCCCAAGTGCTTGGATTATAGGAGTGAACCACCATGCCTGGCCCTGCTACACCAGAGTTTAATAAAACTTGAGTAGTGACTTCTAAAGGAATTATAGAAAAACCTAAACTTCTTTATTTTTTAATTAATTTTTGAGACGAGGTCCCACTGTATAGTTCAGGCTGCCCTTGACCTCATGTAGTTCAGGCTGGCCTCAAACTTTCAGAGATCCTTCTGCTTCACCCTCCTAAATATACATCTTAAAAATTAAGCAAAGCCAAGTGAGTGGCACATGACTGTAATTCTAGATATTTGGAGGCTATTGCAGAAAGATTGTTAAATTTGGGGCCAGCGTGGGTAATTTAGCCAAACCCTGATTTAGGCTCAATGCAAAACAAAACAAAACAAAATAACACATAATAAAGGGCTTTGGATGTAGTTTAGTGGTAGAGCACTTGTGTAGCATCTGCGAGGCCTTGGGTTAATTCCTAGTTTCAAGCCGGGCATGGTGGCACATGCCTGTCATCCCAGCACTCAGGAGGCTGAGGCAGGAGAAACATTCCAAGTTTGAGACCAGCCTGGGCAATAAAGTGAGCTGATGGCTAACCTGAACTACTTAGTAAGGCCCTGTCTCAAAAAGACAAAAAAAGAATTCTTAGTACCATTAAAACAAACAAACCAGTGTGTAATTGTGACTAAACAAAAATTAATAGCTTTTCTACCTTTGTACTTACTACTAAATTTAGTGACCAGTATTAACAGAGGATATGGTCGCTTCCATATTTTTTGTTTATATAAATGTGTGTCTATATGCTGTATTTTCAATGTTTATTTATTTTGGTACTGGGAATGCAACTCAGGGCCTTGCACTTGCCAGGCAAGTGCTGTGCCATTGAATTATCTCCCCAGCCCAGATAACTTGGAAAAGTGTTAGCAAGGTTTTTTTTGTTTGTTTGTTTTTTGTTTTTTTTCGGTACTGGGGATTGAACTCAGGACCCTGTGCTTGCCAGGCAAGCACTTATTCTACTGAGCTATCTCCTCAGCCCCATAAATGAGGATTTTTCTTTTTTTAGCTTGCTCAGGCTGCCTTAAGGGGTGGATCAGTTTCCCTGTGTCTGACTGGAATTGCCTGTGCAGCCACCTGAACTACTGAGCTAACCCGAAATACCCCCAGTATTTTATGGTAGCATTGGCTTCCTCTTTTTCCTTGTACATAAAAAGCATTATTTTGAAACTTTTCTCTGATAAATATTTTTTATAGAGGCTTATGTTAAGATAGAATTATATAGTTTTTGGTTTTTCTGAAGCTTTTTTTTTTTTTTTTTTTGTCTTTTTGAGACAGGGTCTCGCTATGCAGTTCAGGCTGGCCTTGAGCTCACTTTTGTAGCCCAGGCTGGTCTCGAACTCACACCGATCCTCCTGCCTCAGCCTCCCAAGTGCTAGGATTACAGGCGTGCACCACCATGCCCAGCTGGTTTTTCTGAAACTCTTAAGAAATGATTGTTATGGTAAAAGTAAACGTGGTTTGAGAAAAAATTTTCTGACCTGAGATGTTGCTCAGTGGTCCAGTACTTACCCAGCATGTGAGGCTCTCTATTTGATCTTCAGCATGAGGAACAGGATTAAATGAGATTTCTATACATGATACTGTTAATTTAGAATGCCTGTGTAAACAGAATGGATATTTTGAGTCATAATCCTTTGTCCACCATATGCATGGTCATGTCTGATTTTCTCAATGTGTTTAAGTCTGGGGAAATTTTCACATGGGTATATGCCTTCATGTAATCTTTAATAATGTTATTAGTGGGGCAAAATGGCTTTAATTATCATATAGGCAAAATATCCATTAGAGTAGGTCTGTGTCTTTGGTATATTTAAAAGTGGAAAGTGAAAAAAAAAAGTGGAAAGTATTATCTATTCAGTTTTAGGAATATAGCATAATTAAATATGGCACTAATTTGATACTGCCTTGTTACTTTTAAAGATCCTCAAGATGAAAATAAAATTGGAATAGATGGTATACAGCAATTCTGTGATGACCTGGCCCTTGACCCAGCCAGCATTAGTGTTTTGATCATTGCATGGAAGTTCAGAGCAGCAACACAATGTGAGTTCTCCAAGCCGGAGTTCATGGATGGCATGACAGAATTAGGGTGAGTATATAACTACCATGAGAAGTTAGACACAGTGCCTGGAGAGTTGTGGAACTTAGTTACAGCATCAGTTTTTTTTGTTGTTGTTGTTCCTCATTGCTGAGGATTGAACTCAGGTCTTTGGCGCTGATCTACTTCTCTTGCTCTCTTTATTTTTAATTTTAATTTTTTTTTTTTTTTTTAATTTTGAGGCAGGGTATCACTAAGTTGCCCTACTGCAGCTGTAACTTGTGATCCTTCTATCTTAGCCTCTCAGAGTGCTGGAATTATAGGCATGTGCCACCATTTCTGGCTTGTCATCAGTTTGTAAATTTAAGATTACTGGTCCACAAACATTAGTATAAATAGAAATGAGTTTCCTGTGGCTGTCAAGTTATCTATAGCTTACTCTACATTGTATTTTCATTTTCATTTGTCTCTGATTGATTCACTAGTATTAAAAACATCATGCATTCATAATGAAATGAACAAAAGACAGAAATGAGCAAGGTTGTAAATTGTTTCCTAATGTGAGACCATGAACTCTGTATTTATAAAATCCTAGAATTTAAAAATTGGAAGAAGATACCTTAAAAGTTGAATTTTGTTGCATTTTGTTCCATTTATGCTTTGACAGCTTGATTACTTGCATAACTTTTGATGAATGGATGGAAGAGTCATGGGTGGAGACTTTGCTTACAACATCTCTAGTTGTATTTATTTATCGAGACTGAAAAATACTCATTTTTGGGTAGGATTGGTATTGAATAATAATAGCTAATATGATTTGAACATTTTTAAAAATTTCACTAACAGTGCTAAATACTTCACCTACTTCCTTCACAGAAGCTTTGTAGTGGTTATGTCAGTTTAAAAGTGAACAGACTAAGGTACAAAGAGACCATAGTCTTTTTTTTTTTTTTTTTTTGTGGTACCATAAGGTACAAAGAAATAACAGAATAGCTAACTTGGTGTCAGAATAGAAGCTGGGCATTCTACTTTTTGACCCTGGGGGCCACTGTCATCAAGGTCCAATTAAGATGCAAAACTACAGCAGTTCTTGGGGCAGGGAAAGTTAGAAGACCTCTTCTACTATGTAAAAGAAAACTCGAAGGTATAACAGAGTTATCTAGCAGTACCTGTTGCCACCACTGGGCTGAGTGAAGTGAATATACCAGAAAGGAATTTAGAGACTGAAGAGACCCTAGCAAGATCGTGATTAATTGAGAAGGTTAGGGAGAAAGTGTGGCCACTACAGGAGCAGGGCCGCTGTAGTGATTAAAAAAAAAAAAAAACTAGGTAGAAACCATTTGCTAGGAAGCTGGGAGAGTTGTCATCAAAACTGCTGTCCTCTACAGAAATAACAAACTGAAGTAAAAAGTATCTTCTTTCCACCTTTCATTGCCCCCTTTTGGTAGAGCCAAATGAGCTGGCAAGAAAAATGAAGGTTGTTGATTTGTAGCCCACTGTTACCAAGTAGGATAAAACAGAGTAGGATTAAGAGTGTGGTGGAGTATGCGTATCATCTCAGATATGTGGAAGGTTAAGATGGGGGACTTGTTAAATTCAAGGCCAGCATGGGTAATTTAGCTAGACCCTGTTTCAAGATAAAGAAGAGTTGGGCATGTAGCTCAGTGATAGTACATTTACTTACCATACTTAAT
This sequence comes from Myocastor coypus, assembly GCA_004027025.1. Taxonomy (NCBI): domain Eukaryota; kingdom Metazoa; phylum Chordata; class Mammalia; order Rodentia; family Myocastoridae; genus Myocastor; species Myocastor coypus. The sequence continues at coordinate 47,805 of PVJA010011854.1, forward strand.
GGTCTTAGGTCATTCCCTAATTATAGCCCCCAACTGTCTAAAGAAGGGCAGGTAAGCTAGGCATGGTGGTATACATATCTGATCTTCCATGTTGGGAAGATCTTGAGTTGCAGGCCCCTTGAGCTATATTTGCAACACACCTCTTTTCCGATTGCTGAGAAGGGAATAAATAAATAATGGTGTCTGTTTGTCCTATACCCAAAGACATCATCCTGAGCATGGATTATTTTTTCTTCAATGTCTGATACAGTTTCCATGAGAAAATGTTTTTTCATTTTCAGTTGAAATTCTTAGAAAATATGATAAGCTTCCAGTCTGAAATTTTACTTTACAACTAATGATGTCATAAGAACATAGGAAGAAAATAAAAGCAAAAAAGATTAGGAAAGGAAAAAGTGGGCATATATATATATATGTGTGTGTGTGTGTGTATATATATGTGTGTGTGTGTATGTATATATATGTATATATGTATATATAGTGACATCTTGATGAAATACCTATTTCTATTTTATGACAAAAGTAAATCACTTTTCCAGCTTTTTTTTTTTTTTTTTTACTTTACCCCCTCCAACTTTTGGAAGTTGAATATTTTGTAGATATAGGAAAAAAAGTGTTGATTTGAGATAATTCATTTAGAAGTTGTGGCTGATATTATTATACTTTGTATGTAGCAAGAAGTAGGTTTTTTTTTTTTTAAGAAGCAGGTTTTAAGAGAAATCCTTCCACACCTAAGCAAGAAGCTATGTTTCCAATTAGTGTGGAAGCTAGACCTGTCTGATCGGTGTCTAATGTAGCCAGTGATTGTACTGGGGAATGTAAGACTAGTCACTGTCTCTTCTCATCTCTGAGGATGACTTCTGTCAACCCACTGATAGTCTAGTGAATTATGTAATTAAAAGTAACAGCCCATTGTAATTATTTCTAACATTTTCACCACTCTAAATCTCCTCCTCTGTCACTTCATAGAAGTTATTTATCCTTAGTTCTGCTTTTTGAGGTTTATTCCCAAATTATTGGAAATTTTCAGAAATGAACAATTTGTAAATTTTGTACTTTTCCAAGTACTGTGATGAAATCTCTCATCCTGTTTTGTCCTGCTCAGGATGTGAGTCTTCCCTTTATACAGTGTGTCCTTACCATGTTTCCTACCTGCCTGTTGACTAATAGCTGTCTCAATTATCAGCTCAATAGTATCTGTATCCAGCGTTTGCATTTAGTAACCTCCTTAGTGATGGTCCCAGGATGCAGGAGTAATATATTGTTAATTTGGGTACGCTCAAAGGAGAAGCTATGAAGTACTTTCTTGAAGTGGAAAAAGTGTATTTTGAAAGAGAGACCATATAATTTTTATTATAGCATGTTGTTAAAATTCTTTTATTGTTAATTTTTTATTGTGCCCAATTTAAAAATTAAATATAGATACATAGGAAAAAAGGATAATATAGAGTTTAGTACAATCTGAAGTTTTAGTCATCCATTGGGTGTCTTGAAACATAACCCTTTTGGTTAAGGGGGTATTACCATATTTATTTATATTTATGTACTATAAAAAGATGAAATTCCCATTATCTGATTTTTTAAAAAAGAAGTGCTAGGAAGTAAATACAAGCCCTCATGGGAATAAATAAATATTTTTTAATTTATAGTATAAAAGTTAACCTTTTATAAACTTAATTTTATAATGTAGATGTGACAGCATAGAAAAGCTAAAGGCTCAAATACCCAAGATGGAACAAGAATTGAAAGAACCAGGACGATTTAAGGATTTTTACCAGTTTACTTTTAATTTTGCAAAGAATCCAGGACAAAAAGGATTAGGTAAGAATATTTTTAAATCATATTTGGTGTTTCAACTATATGTAAATACCTTAATAGTATCACTTTTGCAATAGAAGTTTTGTGTTTAGAGCATAAAGTCATAAATACACGCATTTTTTAGTAGCAATAGATAGTGTGAACTTTTAGTTAGAAAATATGCATACTGGGCAATAGGTATCACATATGAATCACTGATGTTTTAAGAAATAAAAAATTGTAAATACAGTACTTGTTAAAACTTCACTCGTTTATTTACATATGTGTCTTATTTATAATCTGGAAGATATTTTAGGAACTATAGGAATAGCTTTATAAGATTTCTGAGTCATAGAATAGCCGGATAACTCTGTTCTTTTCATTTGAAAACTTGTAAGAAAGGGTGAAAAATTCTTAATCTTATTCAGAAATAATTATTAACAGCATAGTTCATTTTAACTGCTTTACTACCTTGACTCAGTAATAGCTTAACTCACTCACTTTATGCTAAAAGCAACACAGACATTCCTCTTTTAATGGCTAGTTCTGGTCCTGCTTCAGTTCTCTGGTTAGGTCATTAGTTGAACTGATTGCTAAATGAAGAGTTGTATATAGTATAAGCATTAAAGAAATGGTCAGAGCAAACTCTAGCTTGATGACTTTACTTTTACTTGTCCGTGTAGTACTGTAATGTAGAACAGAACATAAAGCTGTAGTGATGTACTTTATGGTTAGTTAGAAAAAATATGTTATGTATAAAAAAGGGGTGTCAGCCGGGCGTGGTGGCGCACGCCTGTAATCCCAGCACTCAGGAGGCTGAGGCAGGAGGATTGGTGCAAGTTTGAGATCAGCCTGGGCTACAAAAGTGAGCTCAAGGCCAGTCTAAACTGCACAGTGAGACCCTGTCTCAAAAAGACCAAAAAAAAAAAAAGGGGTGTCATACAAAAAAAAAACACATTGAGGCTTTAAAAATTATATGCAGCAGTGTACTAAAAGAAATGGGTTTAAGTCTGAGTGGCAGGTTGAAAGTCCAAACATTCATCCAGCAGGTAGGTTGTTAAATGAGGAGTATCTGTATTCAGTTTGCTTTCAAGAAAGCTGGGCAACATGAAATTACTTCCCTTTTAGAAAAGGGAGGAATGAAGGAGAGTAAAAGTGACTGGGAAATGCTCTCTGGGCCAGGTGGGATTTGAATTGAGAGAAGTGGTATTCTAGCCAAGGGAAGATGAAAGTTGGGTCTAGTGAGAAGATTGTTGTGCATGAGATTCTAAAACATCAGAAATGTTTGGTTTTTTTGAGGAACAGAACATGCATTGGTTTGATTATAGTGGGATCAAACTTGCTTGGAGATTAAATTAATGAGACTCATTCATATAAGCTTTTGAAAGTTGGACAAAACAGTTCAAACTGGAGTACATGGGAAGTGAGGACCCACTGACGATTTTGGTGATGGTAGTAGCTTCTGTTTAATGTGAGCTTTCATTATTTTTGGCATTGTGCTAAGTACTGCACATACCTTGCTTTATTTAAAGTTTAACTTTTCTGAGTTAGGATTTTTTTAAAGATAGGGTCTCGGTGTAGTTCTGGCTGGCCTAGGGCTCACTGTGTAGTCTAGGCTTGCCTCAAACCCACTGTGATCCTCCTGCCTTAATAGCTTACCACCTGCTGAGTGCCAGCAGTAACACAGGACTAGTCAGTTTTTATCCTTAATTTGTAGGTGAAGAAACATAGACAGGAACGTTAAATAACTTGACAGATGATAGAAATGGTTGTTTTGTTTTGTCTTTGTAGTGCTACAGATAGAACCTAGGCCTCACACGTGCTACATAAACCACTCTGGCACTGATTTACATCCCTAGCCCTTGCTGTAGTTTTTTTTTTTTTTTTTTTTTAAATCATTTTGCTTTGAGACAAGGTCTTGCTCTGTAGGTTAGGCTGACCTTGAACTCACTGTGTAGTCCAGGCTGGCCTTAAACTTGCTGCGATCCTCCCGCTTCAGCCTCCCAGTGCCGGAACTAAAGCTGTGCACCACCACGTCTGGCCCTTGCTTTTGAAGATATAATAAGTAGGCTGATGGGGACCATGGTAATGACACTTCATTACATTTTAGATGACAGGAGAAAAAAATTGTTGAGAAGCAGATTTTAAACTAGGGAATTAGACCAAGGAAGTGATTGAAAGCTAGAGAGAAAGGGATAGATAACATTTATAATGAAGAGCCATACTAAAGAGGGACTAATCATGATTGAATTAATTGACTAAGGTCTATAAAATATGTGTAAATCAGAGTTCTAATGAACCCTTTATTGTAATTGTTTAGTATAGGCTAGATTTTCTTAATGTATTTTTATTTTTAATGGATACTGTAATCATGCCTATTTGAGAGCTGCAGCATCACATTTCAGTACATGTGTACAATGTGTAATGTTAGATGGGTTGGATTTCGTTCTTATAGGAAAAAATTCCATTTTGCAGGAAAAATAAGTGGCATATCTAGGATTAGGTTCGCTGTAGCCACCAGTTAACTGGCTGTTTTTAGTTTCTTCTTTCTTATAAATAAAAACTTGTCAAAGCCTTAGCATTTGATTTAACAGGATTATTTTGTGGTACTTGGAAATGTGTACAATATTTTGCTAAGATTAAACAATTTGCAAATGTCAGATTGATTTAAGAGGACTGAACCTGTTTTGTAGTTATATTCCTGTCTTTTACAGGAGCACAAAATAAGTGGTATTGGGCCAGAGAGATGGTTCAGCGGTCCAAAGTGCCTGCTTAGGAAAGCTTAGGCAACCACAGGGACTGCACTTTGATCTCAGCACCACATGCTGTGCCAGCCCCATCCCAGGGCAGGCTGAGCTGGTCATAATAATAATAAAAAGATAAGCTCTTTATAAAAAAAAAAAAAAAAAGTGGTATTTTGGATGAATATGTAGTTTCAATAGAGGTTCCAAGTTTTTAATTATAGGATGAAAATAATGCAAAATTACATTTTTTAGATACTGTATGTATTGATATGATAAATTGGAACTTCACATTATAGGAAAAAAATGAGAATATTACATTAAAACATTAAAATTTCTCTTGATTATTATCTAATAAGTTTGTTTTTTTTTTTGAGACAGGGTCTCGATATGCATTTTAGGCTGGCCTTGAACTCACTTTTGTTATCTAGTAAGTATTGTACTTAAGAAAAGCATATATTGTTCAATGGCCATAGAGTTTCTGTTTTTCACTAAGAGAATTTTAGAAATGGTAGCACAACAGTGTGAGTGTACTTAGCATTAGTGAGCTGTATTTTTAAGTTACTGTGCTAGCCAGTCAGATAGCTTAGCAGATTAAAGTACCTGTTTAGGCAGATGCAGGAGCCAGGGTTTTAATCCCCAGCTTCCATGACAGCCCCACCTGCAGGGTGCACTGAGATGGCAAAGGTTATTGGATGTGGTGGCTCAGCCCGTAATCCCAGTGCTTGAGAGGCTGAAAAACAGGAAGGATCACAAGTCCAGTTTGTGTAATGAGACCTTGTAGACTCTGTAGACCCTGTACTAACTACCAAAAAAAAAAAAAGTTACTATGCAGAATTTTGTTATATATATTTAACCACCATGAAGAACCTCTTTTTTGGGGGGGGATTTGAGATAGGGCCTTTTCAGCCCACGCTGTCCTCAAACTTTCACAGATCCTCCTGTCACAACCTCCCAAGTGTGGAACTACCAACATGTGCCACCATGCCCACCCCAAAATATTTTAAATCCCCAAGCTATAGAATGTACAGTAAGAGCTGGGTGTGGTGGCGCATGCCTGTAATCCCAGCACTTGGGAGGCTGAGGCAGGAGGATTGGTGAGAGTTCAAGACCAGCCTGGGCTATAAAACTGAGTTCAAGGCCAGCCTGAACTGTACAGCGAGACCTTGTCTCAAAAAGAAAAAAAAAAAAAAAAAAAAAAAAAAAAAAAAAAAAA
>PVJA010011855.1:5501-53611 GCA_004027025.1 Myocastor coypus
ATATATATATATATATATATATATATATATATATATATATATTTCTGCAGTAGAACATATGAATATTTATGTTAAGTGGCTTTAACAGACCATAAGTACTTTCATGTCAGTTTAGGGTAGGTTTTACCATCAAATAAGTTTAGATGGCAGCAGGGGCAGAAGGAGGTGTTTTAGTTGTTAGAGCTTTTGAAAATTACAGGAAAGGGACTGTGATCCTTGGTTAGGATTTTTTTTTTTTTTCTTTTAAACAGGGTCTCAAGTTCAGATTGGCTTTGAACTCACTATATATATCCCAGGCTGGATTTCAACTCCTGGTGATCCTCTTACCCCAGCCTCCTCCTAAATGCTGAGATTATAGACCTGCACCATCACACTGGGCTAAGACTCTTCTTGTAGTAAAAACTAAAGGATATGTAAGGAAGTATGGGATATAGATACAGATCTCAAAAACCTAACGGGGTAGGCAAGGTAGCTCAGCGGACTAAAGCACCTGCTTAGGCAGGCTCAGGCAAGCACAGGGACCGTGGTTCAATCCAGCACCACATGCCGCACTACCTCACTCACAAGGCAGGATGAGCTGGCCACAGAAAAAATGTATCAGGACTGGGGTGCAGCACTGGAGCAAAGTATGTATTTAGCATGCGAGAGGCCCTAGGTTTTATTCTCAGTGCCATAAAAGAGACAGAAAAAAGGCTGCTGTTCTAAAATCCATAGTCTTTTACCAAGAAGTGTTTTAGGGCCCCAGCGTCTCCTGTGGACAGGCTTCAGCCCCTTTACAATTCTATTACAGGGATTAGTCTTAGTTTCATGGCTGCCTGGGAGACCCATATCCTCTCTGAACCTCTACCCAGGCTACTGGGCAGCTGGAAGGCTCCATACCAAACAATAAGAATGCTGAAAGCTGGCGGAGGCAGATTTCAGAGTCTGGAGGCCAATGCATTCATTTTGAAGAGCCTTCCCTTTGATCCTGAGGATTCTTCAAACCAAACAGAACCTAAACCAAACCTACCTGCCTGCCGTCCTTTCCTATCTCCCCCTGCCTCTCCTTGAATGCAGTTTCTAGGGGCTGTCTCAGTTTAAACTATTTTCAGTCAAGCACTTGAGAATGAAGATAAATTGCTGCACACTTCAAAAGTCCTGGATCCAAGAGCAGCTTCCTGAGTCCCTGGGCCTTTGTTCCTCCACACCCTCACTTAAGCTATTAACCACTGATATTAAAGGGAGATTCTGGCTGTGGATGTAGTTCACCAGTGGAGCACTTGCCTGACCTGGCATGCACAGTAAAGCCCCGGGCTCAGTCCTCAGTATTAAAAAAAAAAAAAGTTTGGAGTGGGGGTCTGTTTCTTTCCATCTTTACAGGCCATTCGCAGTATGCAAGTGTCCCAGATAAAAAGCAAGGTCTACACTTAGCTCAGTCCTCTCTCTCCACACTGACCAGTGCTCTGAGGGAAAGCCCACCTTCCATAATAGCTACCCAAAACCTTCCAACCCTGCTGGCTCCTGGATCAAAGCCACAAAAAGCAGCCTCTTTAAACTCTTTGCTCCCTCCATCTAGACTTCTTTTCCTGTCACCCTGAACCTGAACCTCCGCAGTCTACCAAATCCCTGCCAAAACGAGGGCGGAGATACAGGAGCCTTCAACAGATGGTAGAAAGCATCAGCCTGGCTTAGGATTCAAAGGGTGGCAAAGCAGGCTGAGTCTCCATGGTGATGGGCTTAATGGGAGAAAAACATTATTTGTTTTGCCACCCAGGGTGAAAATGGGAAAAAGGAAGAGATCAAACCCTCTGCGGTGGGGTGGGAGCAACCAGAAACACTTGAAATAAGGAGGAAGAGGCTAGAGAAAGGATTGGCTGGTGAACTCCTGCAGCAGTGGTGGGAAATTTTAAGACAGAAAGAACAAGTATGAGGCTAGCCAGAAGGAAGACAGACAAAAAAGGGATCCAGCCACAGAGCTGAGGTCCTGCACAGCCCTCCAGTGGGGGCTGGGGGGAGGTGTCATGTAACCCCTGCTTCTTGCCCAGAAGTGAACCTCCTCCCTGGCCCCAAGACCTTCCTGAAATACAAACATTCTATCCCCAAGCCCCTCAGAATTTCTCTACCCTCCATTTCTGAGTACCTCCCTTGCCCCAGCAAATACCTACCTGTCTCCTCCTTGGGCAGCTCAGGCTCAGACTCAGGCTCAGTGGCAGATGGGGTGCTCTCAGTAGCCTGTGGGTCCAGGGTGGACTGAGCAGGTCGCAATTCCTTGGGGGGCCGGGAGCCTACCCGACTGGCCGCTTTCCGCTTTTTGTCAACTTTGCTTGACATTGTGCAGGTAAAACCTGCAGGTACAGAGATATTGGGAGTCCACAAACCCCACACTACCCCAGCCTCCTGTTAACACTTCCTAGTCTCTCACTACTGTCCCTTTGGATTCACAAATTGAGATTCCAATATGAGCATCTTTTCTTGGGGAACCTATAACCCATTCTCCATAAGAGGTCTATGTTCTTAATAGAGGCCTTTGAGTCTGGGAGTATAGCTCAGTGGTCAAGTACTTCCTTGCATGTGGAATACCCTGACTTTGATCTCCAGTATTGCAATGAGAAAAAAGGCCTTGGAGTCCTTGTTTCTTTCAGTGGGATATCCCACTCTCTTCATAGCATTGGGTTAAAAATAAACAAACAAACAAAAAATCTCTCAAGGAATTAGGAATAAATGAAGGCTAAAGGCCAGGAATGGTGGTCCCATAATCCCAGCACTCAGGAGGCTGAGGCAGGAAGATTATTACAAGTTTGAGACCAGCCTGGGTTACAAAGTGAGCTCCAGGCTAGTCTGAACTACATATTGAGACTATTGTCTCAAAATAACACACACGCACAGGAGGGTAAAGATAGGCTACCCCATTGATAAAGGTTTAAGAATCCCTATCTTAACCAAAGAGTATGGAGAATATGAGATAACCAGCAAAAGTTCTTCCAAGCTGAAGTGTGGCTGCTTAAATCACTCTCTTGTGTGAATAACAGAAGGACCACAAAGGGAAAATTAAACCCATGTTCCCCACCCTTTGTCGCTGCATCAAGACATTAAAGCAAACCATGATGATTTTCCTATGTATCTTTCTTCCTCCCAGCTAAGTGGGAAAATGCTCCTCATACCCATACTAAAATCTGCAACAGCCTTAAACAAAGAACAGTATTTGCCACACATGTCTCTTTAGTTTTTAATTGCTGAGAGGCAAGAACCCCGTTTTGTATGTACTGAGGCTTCTTAGTACAGTTGAATTTGCACTAACTGATGAAAAACAAGATCATCTGATTCCAAATGCCCTCAGAGCAAACAGAAACAAGACAAAAGTCATTCAATAAAGAATTTCACATTGTGTAATGGGGAAAAGAAGATGAGGGTATGAGGAAGGCCGATGGTGCTTTTTAGAAAAGTGGGATGGCAGAAAGCAGGCACCTCTGGCCGCTGTCAGAATTCCAAGGCCCGCGGGGACTTGCTGGGCATTCCTCATCACTCAGCTATAGCCTGACAACCAACCACCTGTGGCTTTCCTCCCTCATCTCCACAGGCTGCCACAGGCACTGATCATAGGTTATGCATCTAAAACTTGAAGGATTTGTACTTTGCTCCAAGGAAAATGTTCTGTTAGGCCAACAAATCAATAAAATCAACTAGGGCAAAGCAGCTTCCTCTACCGGCCCCCACGGGAAACATCAAGCCGTGTTCTGCCTCACACTGAAACCCCCAGAGTGTACACTCCAGGACTCGCCCCATGATCCCACAGCACAGGCCCCAGTAGGTTCAGTCTCATTCTATGCCTGCGAATGCCACAGGAGCCTCACCTCTAACTACTAACTACCAGGAGACAGATTTTCCCTCACAGGCGCTTCCCCACACAACTGCCACAACTGGCCCCTTTTCTTCCCTTACCTCTTGCCTTTCCCTCTACCCACAACTGCTTCTTCCTCTGCACCCAACTGCCCTTTCTCTTCCGCTACAACTGCTCTCTGTTCTCCCCTCCCCCTACAACTGCCCCTTCTTTTCCCCTCCCCCAGTACTGCCCCTTGCTCCCTGTCCCTTCACAGCTGCCTCTTCTCCTAGTCTGAGCGCCCTTCCTAGCCTCTCACTACTGTCCCTTCGCCCAAGATACCTTCCCTCCTTCCCTCTGCCCCATACGCACACCTCACAAGCCGACCCTCTCCTGCCTTGGCTGACCGAAGGGCCACACCAACTAAGAAGTTGCCCTGTTTGGCCCTCTGGGCGGCTCGCCTGCACGCGTCGCCCAGGCAACCCTGGGCGGGGTGGGGTGAGCGGCACTCGGTGGAGCCGGCCACCTCTGCGCAGGCGCCCTGAATCCCTGCTCTGCTGCCCCACCCGGCTCGGGTCTCCGCTCTGTGAACGTGGGGCAAAAGGTCTAGGGGGCCTAGGGGAAAGCAGCTAAACCTGGCGGGCCGGAGGGAAGCGGGCGAGGTTGTGAGGACCAAGCTGGAAGGCCTGGGGCTTGAAATTATGCACCACAGTTCCGCAAGACATTAAAGGCTGGAGAACCCAAACACCAGACCGGGTTCCCAGGTGTGTGGGCTCTCGCCCGAGCGGGTCCAGCAGATGGCGCCCGGGGTCCCGCCTTTGAGGCTTGTTAGCCATCTAGAAGATGCTCCAGGATTTCCAGATAGCCGCTTTGGCTGCAGCTGGGTTGGGGCTGGCCGGGACTGGAGCACCCCTGCCCTCCAGCCTGCCCCGCATCGGAGTCCGGACTGGGGTCTGGGATTGCTGGGCAATGTCTTGCGAGGGAAAAGAGCGAAGGCTGGAACTGGAGTTTTTGGAATCCGAGGATCGGCTTTGAGAAGCCTGGGGTGGGGGGACGACTAGGAGGCGGAGACTCCCTGGGGAAGGTGACCGGGCCAGGGAGGGGCTTTGCTCTCTTTAGAAACAAAGACTGCGTCCTGGGGAAGTGAAAGGAGTACCGAAGAACGGTGGGCCCCAGTGGGTGCTAGAGGGTGCTGCAAGCCGGGGTCACCGGCCTGTGCCTAGAAGGCTGAGCTCTACCCACTGGTTGAGAGAAGCTTTGGGAACACTTAGGAAATACAGGGAGAAAGCAGCCTCAGGAGGATGGGGAGGCACCCTCCCCGCTTCCATCAATAGTGCCTAATTAAGACAAAGCCAGCAGTGAGCCCACTGATTACATTTCCATGAGGAGCTAAATTGATGACATTTTCTCCGCTGAATGAGGAGAGAAGCTGGCACCTCTGTTTCCCCTTTTTCTGGTTGGTGTTCACACCTGACAGGTCTCCTCATACCAATCTGGCGCTGCCAGAGTGGAAGTTCCCTCTGCACCCCCAACCCAACCCTGACCTCACCATCCCACCTACTTGATCTTTCCAAACTTGGCAGCTTCTACCCTCGCCTCCTACGCCCACCCAGCCACCATCATTAAGATGGGCTCCCGGACTCTGGTTTGTGCCTCTTGCCTACCCAAGACTCCTGTTGCTGAGAGCTAGAAATGAAGAAAAGAGAGACCCTGCCACACCCCAAAACCAGCTGTGCAGTTCTGCAGGGCTAAGATGGGACATGTGGGTGATTTTCTCAACCAGATGGCAGAGAGTAGGGAAGTGACTGGTCAGAACCTCCAAGGAAAAGTCCCACAGGAGAGAAAAGCCGAGGAGAGGCATGGAGTAGGGAGCCTCAAGGGCAGGTTCTTGAATCCCCCAGGGAAGGGAACCTTATGTAGACCCTATTTCTTTTCTGACTCCCCCATCAACTGTGGCTGTGCCTAGGGATCCCAGCCCCCAACATTATGCTAAATAGGTAATCAAACATCTCGCTTTGCTAATTACTGCTCAATCCGATTAAACGCTACTGAAGCTCATCAACATAGGTGGAGGTGGGGGAAGTGCTGAAGGGGGGCAGCCACAGCTGTGATGGGGGTCCTGTCCAGGGGCTCTAGGGGACAGCTGAGAAATGACCAGGTAGCAAGACTGAGCATGTCCCAAAGGAAAGGGGCAAGAGGGCTGCACCCTCAAGTCCCTTACCCTCCCCATCTCTCGTGGTTTTTCCCTCTGCCCAGAACCTCATTGCCCTCACAACCCAGGCATCCGGCCATTCCCACAGCTCCCTACACACCCCTGTCCCAGATTTAATAAGTTCTGCTCTCTCACTGTCAATATTTGATTTCTCAGAGCCATCACCACAGAGAGGGTAAGTGGGGGCTCTTCCATTGTTCCCCCCTACCTTGGCCCTCTCCAGGCCACCCTCAGTCTCTCTGTGCCCCCAACCCTCTCTGAACTTACTGACTTAATGAAATGATATTAAAGTCTTAAGCAACTCCACAAAGAATGGTTGTTATGGTGAGGGGAGTGGGCAGGACGCCTGGGTCCCTGAGGGGAGCAAGGGCTGAGGAGGGGGACAGTGAGCCAGACAGAGGCTAAGGTCTACAGGCCCCAATCTCCAAAAGGGAGCAGCAGATTTGGGGTGATCTAGGGTGCCAGACCTCCAGATCTTGGTGGGAAGCATGGCATGAGGGCTGGGGGCTAGAAAAGGTGGTAAGAGAGAGGACATGCAGAGTGTCAGGGTCTCAGTTTTGTCCAGAGCATCAATCAGAATGAAGAGGCCTGCTAAGGGGGTGGGTGGGGGGAACGGAAAGGACAGGGACTCTGTGCCAGCAGCCTTCCTGCTGACTGTGGTCTGGGCCAGTCCCGTGAGAACCACAGTGGAATCCCCTGCAGCCCTGACTCATCCCTCTCCCCTCCTTCCCCAAGTAGGCCCCCACAGGTGATTTGTAGCTGATGCCCCCTGGATGGCAGGGGCCAGGACACAGCCATCCCATGACATGAAGAACAGAGCTTCTGGAGAGACGGGAACAGAGGCCAACGGATGGGAAGCCAAGCACCACCCCCACCACCCCATCTCACTCCCCTGGGGACCCTGGCCCAGCCCCAGTCCCCTTGGGGTGGTGGGAATGCAAGGACATTTGGCTGGGGCTGATTGATGAGGGAGGAGGCAGCCAGTGGGCACCAAGGCTGCTGTTTGCTGAGCACACAGATTCCTCCCCACTCGCCAGCTGCCGTCCCCAAGGCTGTACAGTCCTCCCACCCCACCAGCCACTGAGTTTGGGGGGAGCTGGTGCCCAAGTTTCTGCTGGCAACAGGAAGAGGGAGAACCAGGAAACTGACAGCTTCCCCTCCCTATAGGAATCGGGGTAACTGGGCCTGGACCCCTCAGAGGTCCCGCCAGGGTTCCACTGCCACATCTCTCGTTCTGCCCAGTTGTCATTGCCATTCATTCTGCATCATTTTTCCTTCTCCCACCCAACCTATAATCTTATGCCAGCCAACTCCCTGCTTCTAACCCAACCAACACTTTTCCCAGGCTGCTTACAGACCCCAGGGCTCTCTGAAGGAAGGCTTCCTGCCCATGGGCTCTGATGCAGCCTCATGGGAAGCTCCACTTTTTTTCCATTCTAACTGAAAATCCAAATACACTGTCCAGAGCCAAAACATAGCACCTGCCTGGTAAGCACAAGATATGGAGTTCAGTTCCCAGTACCGATCCCTCCAAAAAGCCAGATGTGGTATCAGTCATTCTGTGAGAAATTCCTAAACTTCTTGACCCATTCCCTTTTCTTTAATGCTCTCCGACACACCCCTTATGTGGAATGTGTAGCCCTCAGCTGCTTCTGTTTTGAAGGATGACAAAGTTTGAATTCCTGTCTGCAGCTGAACCCCCCAGTCAGACTTGATCCTATGCTACTGGGGGCAGCAGCTCTGCAGTAGCCCTAGCCCTCTCCATCCTGTTATTTCTACTCTGCCTGACTATCCTGTATGCTGTATCTGTGTTAGCCTCCCGCCACACACACACACACAAAACACACCTCAGAGTATCATTCTTGGCATCCAAGAATTTAAAGGAAAACACAAGCAACTGACTGACATGCAAGAAACAAGGGGAAAAACCAGGTGGGTGGTACGTGCCTGTAATCACAGCTATTCAGCTACTCAGGAAGCCCAGGCAGAACTAATTACTTGTGGTACTTCGGTTCAAGGCCAGCCTGGGGAATATAAGGAGACCTTGTCTTAAGATAAAAATTAAGGGCTGGGGAGATAGCTCAGTGGCACAAGTGCCTGCCTGGCAAGTGCAAGGTCGTGAGTCTGAAACCCTGTCCCGCAAAAAAAAAAAAAAAAAAAAAAAAAAAAAAAAAAAAAAAAAAAAAAAAGATAAAAATTAAGATTAGCCAGGCATAGTGGCACATGGCTGTAATTCTCATACTTGGGAAGCTGAGACAGGAGGATTTCTGTGAGTTCAAAACCAGCCTGGGGGGCCCGACAGGATGGCTCAGTGGTCTAAAGTGCCTGCAGGCGACTGCAGAAACGTAGGCGGCTGCAGGGACCACGGTTCCATCCCTGGCACCACATGGTGCGCCAGCCCTGCCCTCAGGGCAGGCTGAGCCAGCCATAAAAATAAATAAACAAAACAAACAAAAGTTCTGAAACAAGAAAAAAAAAATAAAATTATAAAAAAAAACCAACAGCCTGGGCTACACTGTGAGACCTTGTCTCAAAACAAAACAATAAATAAATGAATGAATGTGCAATGCCAGTGAACCCAGCACTCTGGGAGACTAAGGTTGAAGGACCACATGTTCAACCCCAGCTTAGGCAACTTTGTGAGATTCTGTCTCAAAAACTAAAAAGGGTCTAGTGATACAGCTCTGTGTGAAGGCCCTGGGTTCAATTTTGGTACCACAAAATAATTAGTTAATTAATTAAAATAATTTTTAAAAGGGTCTAGGGCCAGGCATGGTGGCATACATCTGTAATCCCAGCACTTGGGAAGCTGAGGCAGGAGAAGCACTGTAAGTGCAAGGCCAGCCTGTAATAAATGGTGAGACCCTGTCTCAAAGACCAAAACAGGGCTGTTGGGATAGCTCAGTGGTCTAAAGTGCCTGCTTAGGTAAGTGTAGGCAAGCACAAGGTCTGCATTTCAATCCCCAGCACCACATGCTGTGTCAGCACTGTGTCTAGGGTAGGCTGAACCAGCCACCAAAAGAATAAATAAATAAATAAATAAACAAATAAACAAATGTAAATAAATAAATAAATAAATAATTTTTAAAAGGAGGACTGGTGGACCAGGAAGATAGCTCAGTGAAATAAGTGCTTGTCTAGCAAGCACAAGATCCTGAGTTTGATCGCTGATACCACTAAATATATAAATAAATAAAATAATTAAAAAGGGGGACTGGGGATTTAGCTCATGGAAAAGTCCCTGAGTTCAATCCCTAATGCAAAAAAATAAATAAATAAATAAAATCATGTTTTAACAAATAAATAGGCTCAGGTTGTAGCTCAGTGGTACAGCATCCATGGGTTTAAGCCCCAGAACCATGAAAGGAGGAGAAGGAAAAGGAGGACAGGAGAGAGAGAGGGAGGAAGACATGAAGGAAGGGCAAAAGGAAAAGAAAAGGGATAAATAAATCGGTTCCTAAGGGTGTATCCTAGCCACTTGCTCCCCACTGGCCGAGGCTAAGGCGGGACAAGGCGTGTGTACATGTCCTTTGTGCTGTTACTGAACAGGCCTGCACATAGGAATGCAAGCTTTACCATCCTTTCACACAGAAGCCACTCAGGGGTACAAATTTCACATAAGGGGTGTATGAATGGGGTGCTAAAGGGGAAGGGAACAAGGATTTGCACTAAGAATTTCTGCGCCTTTGCACCTGCCGTTCCTTCCACTGGGCATGCCCTTCCCCATGCTGCCCGACTGACTTCTTGTTTTTCCAGATCTTTATTATTCTAGTTCCCAGTTATTTCAGGAGCTTCCTGACCTAATCTGAAGCATTTCCATCTTGTTACTGTATTCTTGCTATTACTTCTCACTACCTAAAGTCATGTTATCCTTTTCCCCAGCTCAGACTTCAGCACTGGGGGTGTGTCTCAGTGGAAAGGCATTTATCCAGCACCCATGTGGCTTGAGTTCTATCCTCAGCACTTGGGGGGTGGGGGGAAGTGGGTATTTTTAAAATTGCAAATATATAAGCCCAGAAAAATGTGGACATCATGAAAGCAAGGACCTTCCCTTATTCACCATGAATTCCCAGTGCAGGCATAGTACCTGGGACAAAGCAGACACAAAGCCAAGTGATGGAGTGAGCAAACAAAGAATGCCTGCCTGCTCCCATATTCTTTTTGTTGTAGTTGCCGTCCTAGGATCCTGTCTTTGCACTTGTACCCAGAAAAGTCAACAGGATGGCATGTGTTGATCTGTGTGGAAGTCACCAGCATTTTCAAATAGCTCAAAGACACACAAGTCACTGCTATGTGAAAGGCTGTAGGTGTTGTGTGTGAATGTCAGGTGGCTGGTGGGGAGTCTGTAGATGCCAGCACTCTGAGGGGGTGTGTCCCAGGGTGCTGTGTGGTATGTGCTATTCCTTTCCCCAGCTGTGCATCTGTCCCCAGGTGTCTTCCTGTCTCTCAGCATGTTATGATGTCTTGGTTGCTTTGGTGAGGTGTTTCTCTGTCACAGAGAGTATTTATCCCCACTTCTCTTCCCTCTTGTCTCTCCACCTGTACCTATAGAGGCATGTGTCAGCAGGGAACTCTCCCTCCACTCCCTTGCCCCTCGCACACATAGCCATGCCCTAGTCTTGGACCCCTCCTTTTCTCAGTGGGCCCTGTTGCTGGGCTCTGAGTTGCCATAGTGACGGTTGCCAAGTCCCTGAGGCTGATAGCCAGCGATGGGGCTGTCGGCTCCATCCACGCGGGAGGCTGAGGGGGGCTTCCCATTGTGTGGAGAAGGGGATGTTGCCAAGACAACCAACCCCCACTAAGAGCCAGGGACCAACCCTTCCACACCCCCATGAGCCTCCCCACCTCAGGCAGCTCCAGTGTGGGCTCAGAAGGCAGGAGTAAATTTGACACCTGGCTCCCCAGCTCCCAACTCCCCTCTAGCATCAGACGCACCTCTCAGGACCCAGGCCTCTGGCTGAGATGGAGGAGGGCCAGGGAACCCAGTGGACAAGGAGGGGAAGGGGACCCTTGACCTCCAAGCAGATGGGAGACAGCGGGAGGGAACCTAAAGTCAGGGGAGGTGCAGGAAGGGCAGAGGTTATGACCCCTGCTGACTCACTCCAGTGATGCTCCTAAGGGGTGCTTTTGTGATTGGAGAATGGAACTGAGTCTAGGGGCCTGGGCACCTGGGCTTTTGGGGAGAAAAGGCAGGATGATGAGCACTTGACATCTCCATCCCTGAGTCCTTCCTACTTTTGATGAACTGTATTAGTCTCCACTAACAAAATTCAGAGGTGCCTTGAGAAGGGTAGGAGGAAACAGGATTCTACACACGTTTTCACCACTCTGCTAATTGTGACTTGTCTCGCTTCCCAGGTGCTTTGGATTGGCACCAGACAATATGTACAACTCTATATTCCCGTCCACCCTCATTCGCACATTCTCCAGCTCAAGTTCTCTCCCTCGAGTGCAGGTGATCACCTTCCTCAGCTTTTTCTCCCAGCCCATGATCCCCTTCCCCACAGACTGCCTACCTCACAATCCAACCAACCCCCTCTCCCCATTCCTCCCGAGGATGATGGTTTCACACCACCATCCTGACCATCAGATTCACATCGCTATTCTCCAAAATCCTCAGCAACTTTTGAAGTTTTTTATTGATTTTTATTTATTTTATTTTTATTTTTATTTTTTGGTTTTTGTTGTTCAAATTTCCCTTTTACAGTAAAACTATCGAGGTGACGGCCAATATCCCGCCACCTCCCCCATGGCAATATTAACTTCCTGTTCCCTGGAAGGAGCTGGGAACTACAGCACCAGAGAGATGGCTTGACCTCTGGTAGACAAAGCAACCATCTTGGCTGGTGATTGAGGTGGTGACTTGATGTCCAAGGGCAGCTTTGATCTAATAACACTGAGCTGGGAGGAAACTGAGGCAACAGTCAACTGCACTAGAGAGCAGGAAGAGGTATAGGCTGATGACTACGGAAACAGTGGCCATCTCTAAGTGCCACTGTCAGCTAGACCAGTCAATAGGCCACCATTTTGGTCACTAAGAAGGGACCCACGCTGGCTTTGAAGGGAAGGTGCAATGAACAAGACAGCTGTCTGGTTACTGAGGGAGAACACATGGGCTTTTGGGGCAGTCCTGTTGATAACAGACATTCTATTACGACACAGGAAGGGACATACAAGACCAATTTGGCTGCCATAGCAGATGGCAGTCATCTTAGCTGTCTTAAAATCACACAGAGCACATGGGAAAAAGAGATCCTGGGAAGTATCACTGAATACTAGGAAAGTCTTCCTTGGTCCACCTCTGTCCTCTTAATAGTCAGTAAGTTCCAGCTTTCTCCTAAAACAGGAAGTTCCTCCTGCCCCCTTTTCCACAGGGTAAGAACCACTTCCCACCCACAACCCCCCAGACTAAGCCACTTGGAGTTCCAGCCAGACCACTTCCTATTTCAGAAGTGCTACTTCCTGTCCTGGATGAAGGCACTTCCAGTTCCTCCTGCACTGCTTCTGCCACTGTCCAGGCCATTTCTGTCCAGGCCTAGTCACTTCTTGTCTGGAGAAAGTCACTTCTTGTCCCAAGTGGCCCATTCAGCATCAGACAAAGTCCATAATTCACAACTGGTTCATATCTTGCTGTCAGCCACTGGACAAAAACAGGACACTTCTTCTCGTGGTAGCTGTCATGACCCAACCACCCCAAATGGCTGGAGTAAGTATGTAGAGGCTTGGGGCAGGGCAAAGGAGACCCTACCACCCATGCCCTGAGCTGGGATGGAGTGTCAGAGCCTTCCCCATTAGGCCCCCACTTTTGGTGGACTAAGGGGAGTGGTTGGTATGTGAAGTAGGGCTCAGAGCTAAGGGGAGAAGTGCTTTGATGCCCTTCTCAGGAGACAGGAGAGGCACAGGATAAGAAGCCAAGAGGGTAAAGGAAGATGTAAGGAGGAAGATGCTAGGGAAGAACAGAACAGACCTAGAGGCAGGAAAGAGAAAGAATAAGAAATAGAAAAGAAAAAACAGTGATAGGCATAAAGAAGTGCCAATCAAAAGACAGACCATTTCTGCCCCAACTCTGAGTGGACAAAAGGGGCATGGATACCTGGGTCATCATCAGTGAGGAGGCTGAGCCTGTGCTTCCTCCCCAAGGGACATAGAGACACAGGGGTACCCATGGCCAAATGAGAGGGCAGGAAGGATATGGGGGAAATCTTAAGGGAACCTAAAAATAGAGACAAGAGGAGTAGCTGGGTGGAACAAAGGAGTTAGTGAGAGCAAAGGGGCCAAGAAGATGCCAGAGGAGTCCTTCAAACCATGAATTAAACCAGAGGAGCACCTCAAGAAGGGCTAGATTTAGGAGAACCAGGCAGAAGCCCTCATACCTTATAGTAGATGTTTGGAGGGCTCTGGGGGGGCCCATCCTGCACAATGTACACAGGATGCCCATAGTCACCACTCACCTTCTCATAGTGGGGACAAAAGGGGGGATCTGCAGCCCCACTGCCCCTCAGGGCTATCCCTAGTTCCCCAGGCTCAGCCTCTCGAGGAACCATCCCCCCTCCACCCCCCAGGGCCAGAGACCCTCCCCGCCCAAAGGAGCCAGGACCAGGGTGGCGACTCTCCGAAGGCTTGGCCCGCCGTCTCCGCCAACACATGGCACCCCCAGCCCCTGCCACGCCCAGCAAGAGCAGCGCCAGCCCCCCTGCTGCCCCAGCCACTGCAGGCATGCTGGGAGGGGGCAGGGGGCCTTCAGCACCCCGGGAGGTTGCATTGCTGGTGGGGTCACCTGGCGGGGAAGGGGTGAAGGAGGAAAGAGGGGGAGGGGCTGAAGAAGCCACCTGGACATCTGAATACCCAGCCTTGGGGGTCCCCATGGGCTTCCCCAGTAGTGCCCAGACCCCCTGGGAACCCTACTTTACCTCCCCACCCCAGCCCCCCTCAGAATCCAGGTGTCCAGCCCTGCGGTTCCTTGCCACATCATCCTCCCCACTTCTCTGACAGCACTGATTGAAGCACTGACTTGGCTAATTAGTTCTAATTGAGTCTTTTCCTCATTTGGCTTCCATTCCCCTCCCACCCTCATGTCCTCTCTTCTCTTTCCTGCACACCACCCCCAAAACAGGAGCGAGGGAAAGGGCGAAGGCAGGGCAGCTGGGACCTGAGAGAAGAAAGGGCAGGGGGTCAGCCCCCCAATTCCTACCTGGCATGCCCTCCTTCCCAGGCTCCAGGCTGTGAGCTGCCCCTCTGTCTCTCTCCATGGGCATTTCAGACACCGGTTTTCGGGGGATGGCTCCTACTCGGGGATCTGGAGATGGGGACGACCCAAGAGAAAGGGACTAAGACAATTGTCCCTAACTATTTCTCTGAGTACGACTGAACCTATCCTACCTCCAGTAGGTACCCCCAGCCCCACTCACTCTGTCCCACTCGGAGAAGCACCTTCATGCCTCTGGTTAGGCACACGCCACCCTGCAGACTCTCCAGGCCCTCCCGGGTTCCATCTGATGTAGCTGGGAGAGAAGAGCAGAGCAAGAGGTTGGCACTCCACGGTCCTGCCCCTATTCTGATCCCACGTCCTGCAGGAGCACCACTGAAGGTCTTGACTCCAATGAGCACCACCCTCAGCCACCACCAGCCCATAGTCCACTTCTCTCTTGGCCCTGCCATTGCCTAGCAGTACCGATGATGTAGTAATCACGGTGTGAGCGGAATTCGTGGCCCCAGAGGTTAGGGCTGTACTCCTGGAACTTGATGGTGAAGCGAAGATCCATCTCTGGCCGATCACATGTGAGGAGAAGGTTTGGAGAAGGGGGTGCCTCACAGCGCCGGCCCTCGGCACTCTCTACCAAGTATAGCTTATAGAACTCATAATTAGGAGAGGAGTGGGGACCAGGAGGCCGGGCCCGGGGGCAAAGCAGGTCTAGCCGGTCCCCAATCTGAGGGTACAGCACATAACCACCCTCTGCCTGGAACCTGTGGGGAAAGGGCAGATGGACAAGGAAGAAATATCAGGGGTGTGGCTCCCAGAGCTTTCCTTTCCTCAACCCTCCAGGACAACAGTTCCCAGGCTCTCATCTGCCTGCCTTTGTCTGAGTAGAAAGTCTGTTCTATGAGCTTGGGTACCAAGGACTCTAAGAGCTCACATCAGAAGCAGCAGGAAGCCAGGCTCAGAGGTCTCCTGCCTCTTGGTGTGCCCAAATGCACTCCAGCCCGCCCTCACCACATGCACACTGCCATCTCCCGCTCCATCACTGATGCTGTTGCCATGGCAATGGGATGCCAGTTACCAAGGAGCTGGCCTCTCTGGAACCACACAGCCCACCCCTCCCAGGTGATTTCACTATTCCATGGCAGTCAACCATGGGGGCAGAGCCTCCCTTCCTCCACACCACCACTAAATTTCAGGGATTTGGGGCAAAGGGATTGAAGTGGGAGGTGAGGAAAGGGATGTAGAAGGTGATCCTGACCAGTGTTCTCAAGTTAGCCATTAGTGAGACAAGAGGAAAATGCCACACTTAGCAATGGCCATAAATGGGACTAAGGGAACCAGGATGTGAAGACTAGCTTGCCATGGCCATTTCCCTATTCAGCCACCCTGGGGCTCAGACTTCCTAGGTAAAGTGCTCTATTGCTTTAGAGTTGAAGTACTTGATTTTCCTGACCACAATCAACACAACCCAGCATCTTCTGAGAGTAAGAGAGGCTGGGGAACTCATGGGCCCTGCAGTACCATAACTTGCCAACAACTGCAGCCCCTCCCTGGAGATAGGGTCTCAGGCTAAGTCCCACAGGACTGCTGCCAATTATCCTCCTAGACTATCGAATAACCCACTCCCTCTGCTCTAACATCCACAGGGGTTGCTCTAACAACCCCTCACAATACCAATCTGCCTTTTCTTGACCCTATCAGAATAAGTCTTAACTTATGTCCTCAAGCTACACCTGATACTCCAATTGTAGTCAGCCTGAGTACAGAAGAAACACTGAGATTATCCTCCAAAGAGATACCGGAGGGAGGGAAGGATGCCAGAACAGGGAGGTGAGGAGGAGTCCGGGAAGTAGAGAAGAACAATAATCCTAGCTCTGCTTTGGAGAACATATAATATGTTCAAACACCTTACCTCTAATCCTCATAACAGCTGTAAGTATTGAGGATATAAACTCAGAAAGGTTAAGTGACATGCCCAAGGCCACACTGCTGAAAGAAGCAGAGCTAGGATTAAGACCAATGATTTGATGAGCTCCGAAGCCCCCACCCTACCTCCCATGACCTCCCACAGCCTCCCCAAGGAAGCAGGAAGTTTTAAAAACACTCCTTTGCTAAAGGGAATGAGAACTGCATGGAGGCAAAGACCCAGAGGACCTGCTAAAGGTTCTGTTCTACCCTGTATGGCTTGAAGTTTCATGTGACCCTTGGCCTCTTTTCAGAGCAAAGCAAGCATACCATGGAACAGAGGCCCTGATGGAAGAGTTTGCGGCAAAGACGGGGAGGGGGCCACGGGGTCCTCAGGACTCCAGAGGCCAGAGGGAAGGAAAGAGGCTGGAGGGCCTCTGTGTTTCTTCTACAAAGCCCCAAGCCAGGAAGGCAGGCATATGTTTCAGCTGAAAATTAATTGTTCAGCCCAGGGCTCCCACCTCTGGCTGTGGGCAAGAGTTGGGAGACAGACTGAAGAGTCAAAAAGCCATGGGGCCCTGTTCCCAGAGCCCCCAAACTGAGCCCCTTTCCCTCCATCTCCAATGCGAGTCCCTTGTGGGAGGGAGGCACCCGTGCCTTCCCCTCAGCGCCTCAGCAGCACCTACTCAAGGGCTCTCTCCTGAGAGCTGACATTAACCAGGCTCCCTCCAATCCGCCCCCCCCCCCAGGCAGGTTTCCCACAGATCTAAATAACCACTCCACTGCCCTGCTAACCATAAACTTTTTATCTTTGCCCTTTGGGGTCTCCAAACTCCTGACACATGGACATCACCACCCACCTCTAGCTGTGTGTAGGCTCCCAAGATAACTGTTCTCTGTAACCCAGCCTGGCACATTAGGGCTCTAGCACCTTCCCCCAGCCTCTTTCCTGATCACAGAAGCTAGGCGCCAAGTCCCCAAACCTCCCACACCCCCTTGCCCTGCCTTTAGGTTCTGGGGTGTCTCCAACCCCAGACTGCTTACCTCTTATTCGCTGAGTTCCAGTAGACAGGCTCCAGGCTGAGCCCAGACACCAGCCCCCAAAATGCCAGAAGCAACAGAGCCCCGACTTGCACACCCCCCAGCCCAGAATGGGGGGCCCCCATGACCCCGCCAAGGCCTGGGGGGCGGGGCACCAACTCCCCCAAAGTCGCTCACCCCCAAAGGGTGACTGCCTCAGCTGGCCGGTTGTTTAGCCTTGATCACCCCGTGGGTGGCTGGTGCCCCCGGCTCCCACGCGGACCCGCTTCCTGCTGTCCCAGCGCCCCCGCTCCAGAGCGCTCAGCCCTACAAGCGTCCTCGCAGAGGCCGTCTGCAGGCGCCCTCCGCGGCCCCAGCCCACGCGCCAGCACCCCGAGATTTGTGCGCTGGCCTAAGTAGGGGGCTGGGGAAGCCAGGGTCCAGGTGGGGGCAGCATGGGGGTGCCAGGAGCAGGAGCAAGGAAAAGGACGCCGAGCTGGAGCCCCAGCCTCGCCGGGATTGAGGGCAGCAGGCTAAGGGAGGAAACCAGTCCCGAGCCCAGAAGGGGGGAGTTAAAGGAGAGGCGGGGAGGGGGAGAGGATGGTGGAGGGAAAAACCGGAGCTGGAGCTCTGTCGGAGCGGGCGGCAGCATCCCGCGGCCCACGCCCCCCACACCTCCCTCACCTCGCGCACCTCCCGCCCACCCCGGCCACCTCGCTCCCCGCCCTCCTTCGCTGCCTGGCGCGGTCTCTCACGCCCCCTTTGTCACTCCGAGTTTCATCTCTGGTTGACTTTTTGCTTGATTCCCCTCCTGCCCTCCGACCTCACGATCGGTTGAAATCTTCCTCTCTAAAATCCAGAAAGGCTCTCACCCTTTCCACCCCAAAGAAGCCTTTGCTCCCGAAGCCTCCTCCTCTTCCAACCCAAAACACCACCAGGCTCCTCGGGCTGCTCCTGGGTCGGGCAAGCGGGGCAAGAATAACCCTGAAGGCTAGGCTCTTAAAGTGCGGCTGAGTTGATTAACACAACTACCTGTGTGAAGTGGGAGGGGCAGAGTTACTGATCCCATAGTAGTGATGAAAAAACCGAGGTTCAGGGGAGACCCGGTGACTTGCCCAAGGTCACACGGGGAAATCTGGAATAAATTCGCAAACCAAACCCAGGGTGCTGACCACTCATTCCTAGGGTCTCTGTCACTGCCTTCTGAATCCCTTACTGGTGTCCAGAGGTTTAGGTGAAAGTCAAGAAATCACAGTAAACTTGGGCCCTCAGGTGGTTGTGGGAAGATGTGGCTGAGAGGAAAGGGGGTACCTACAATTCCAAGCCCAAACTCCTCAGGAAGGGCTGTTTCCAATTATCCTGGGGGAAGGGAGGAGTTGCCTTTTTGGGTGTAAGAACCCTGCCTTTCAGCACCTCCTGGCAGGGGCGACATTCCTCTCCTCTGGCTCAGGCCTCCACAGCTTTTCTCTTCCCTTTGATTGCGAGGTCCCCAATCGTATCCCCTGCTGACAGTTTCTCTTCAAAGACTCCGTTCTCTGTGTGTGGCAAGGTGTGTGCGGGGAGGAGGGGGGAAGCACGAGGGAAAACAAGGAGACCAGTGCCAGCTGCTGAATGAGAAGCCCCTCGCTCTGATCCCGCATCCCATGGCAAAACGGGAGGTAACAACGGTGATGTCTATTTTTCTGGCACCTTTACTCTTCCTGTGTCCTTGATTCTGGTTACAGGGTTGCCTGCCTCCTGGAGAAGCCCGGGGGAGGGGAGGCGAGTGCTCCTGCACCCCTTTGCCTTGCCCACAGCTAAGTCCCTCTGCTGCTGGTTGATGGCAAATAGTGTGGAGTGCTAGTGAGTAGGTATCATCTGTCACTGTCTGCAGTCTCGCAGTCACACCCACCAGTCTGACACTGAGCTCCTGTCACTTCTGCTCAGCCCTGCTCACCCTGACCCCTGCTGCCCCCACCTTGGGAGTGAGATTTCAAACAGGTCCCCCCCTTCAGTTTACCACATTGCCTAGCAACCACCCAGTCAATGGCATGAAACCCCACCCCCATCCACTTGACTTCACACCAGCTCAGCTTTCCATTGGCTCCTGCCTAGTCCCACCTCTCAATCCGGGTTTCAGGAACAATATGCCAGTCACCCTGCTGCAAGACAGGGGAACCCACTAGTACTGGTACCAAGCCCACACCTGTCACTTGCCTCCCCAAACAGACAACAGAGACTCTAGTACCATAGAAAACCTTTTTATGTAAGTTCATCCCCACCTCCCTCTGTCTCTTCTAGTCTGGTCTCACTCTGGTGGTCACCAAGGTTACTGGGGTCTGGATCCCCCACACACCACCAGAGCTGAAGCTGACACTCGAGGTGGACATGGCGCAAGGAGAGCAGCGGAAGGTCCAGCACCTGCTCACCTTCATCCCCACTTTCAGTGGGTTCTGGAAACACACGCTGACCAGAGGCAGTGGCCAGCAGAGGCAGACTAGGATGCAAGCTGGTGGGAGAAACCAACAGACTATGAGCCCTGGAGCAGGGACGCTGGCTCTCCCAGGCATCACTCACCTCCCCAGCTCCATGAAGACAACTGCATACCTCACTCCATTGGTGCAGTCCTTCTGAGGCAGAAAACTGAGCACAGGCTCTGGCTTCCCGCAGTTATCGACAGCCCCGCTGATGTCCCACACAGAAACAGCCCCATTGGTGCTACCACTTACGAGGAACTGCCCACTCCTGGGAAAGGGGGACTCACTGGCACAGGAGCACTGCCACTGGAGAGTGAAACCCTCACCCCTGGGAATGGGACTCTACCAGTCCAACTCTGACATTCTGGGGCATCTAGGCATAGGCAGGAAGGGGCCATGGCCACTCACGGGTCCAAATCAAAGTAGATGCGCTGATTAGTGGTCACCTCCCGACTCAAGGACCACAGCGGGTGACCAGGTTGTCGGAGATCCCAGCACAGAAGTTCAGCATCCTAAAGACACAGAATAGGGGCCTAGAATGTCTGTCTTGCCTCCTTCCCCAAAGTCCCTAAGCCTATAGCCTGGTACTACCCAACACACTTCAGACTATATCCCCACTCCTGCACTACTGCCCACCTACCTTCTTTGGATGCTTGGCATGTGACCCCTACCTTGCGGGCTCCAGAGAAGAAGCGGTTGCCATCAGGATGAAAGCACAGGTGGGTGATGCCCCCTCCGTGCCCACCCAGCAAGGCGAGAGGGGAGCCATCATCCAAGGCGTACAGGCCCAGGGAGCGGCCATAGGAGCCACAGGCATAGAGGGGCTGGGTGGGACTGAAGGCTATGCAGGAGATGATGCCACTTTGGCCCTGCTTTTTTGCTAGAAAGGGAAGGAACAAAGTGGAGGAGAGGGTAACAGAACCTGTCATCAGAAGCAGAGGCACACAACAGTCCCTGCCCTGGCACCAACAAGCTGGGATTCAACAGCTCCCCGACCCTGTTTTGTCAGCAGCAGCACAAAGACTTCTGTTGTTTCCCAGATCCTTCTATTCCCTCAGAGGCTTTAAATGCCCAAGGCTTCTACCTTTCCTCTCCAATCCCACTTCTTCATGGAAGGGAAAGATAAAGGTCTACAGGAAATGGATTCAGCTTCCACTCAAATTTTCTAGAGGGGCAAGGTGTAACTCAGTGGTAGAGCACTGCCCGGCATTTGGGCAGACTAGGATGCAAGCTGGTGGGAAAAGGTAGAGTACCAGGCACTTAATTCCATTTCCAACACCACAAATAAAAATAATAAAATAAAATTTCTAATTTCTAGAAATTTTAATTAGTTTTGACAGGGTCTTGTCATGTAATTAAGGCTGGTTTTGAACTTACTATGTTGGGGCTGGGGATTTGGCTCAGCATAGCATGCTTGCCTAGCAAGCTACATGATCTGGGTTCAGTCCTAGACACCAAAAACAAAAAATAAACCTCCCCTGAACTCACTATGTTGTGGCCCAGCTGGCTTCAAACTTATGGTAATCCTGCCTCAACCTCCCAAATGCTGGGATTACAGGTGTGTACCACCATGCCAATCTTGGTATTAGAAGATGTTTACAGGGGCTGGGGAAATAGCTCTGTGGCACAAGTGCCTGCCTGCTAAGTGCAAGGTCATGAGTTCAGACCAAAATGTATATAGTTTACAACGCATGAGTTCAGGAGCAAACTAATACTCTAATGAACTGTGTGACCTTGGAAAGGCCTCTGCCAACTGTCTGCTTTCTCTTCAACTGGGTATAACCTGCCTTCTAGGCTACAATGAAAGTGAAGCAAAATGCCACAGGTAGCCCCACTGGCTCACGCAAGGGCCCACTCCTACCTCTCCTCCTCCTCCCTTAGAGGCTCAGATGCTCACCAAAGGTGGCTCGCACCTCGCAGTCTCGGCCAGGCCGGGATGTGGAAAAGACACGCACGGTCCGGTTGAAGCCGCAGAAGAGCTGGGTGCCATCCGGGGAGAAGCAGAGGGAATGGGCTGCCGTCAGCTCATCCTGAGGGCAGAAAAGAGCTAAAAATAGTTCCATGCAAAGCCTTGGCCATCTTCAAGGAAAGGGATTTGAGCCAGAAGGAACACTGGGCTGGGCAGGGAGGTTTGTACCAGGTGATTGTAGGCGCGAAAGGAAGCTCGGAGCTCGCCAGTGAACGCATCCCAGATGTGAATTGGGTTCTCCCTGCTGCTGCTGGCCACGCTGAGAGAGACACAGACACTGAGGCTCTGGCACTGTCAAAGGAAGGGGAGGAAGCCAACTGACCGGCCCTTTCAGCTCCAACATGAGGGACACATAAACCTTCAGATATCCCTGGCAGCCCTGACAGCAGTGGAGTCCCTTCGATCTGATAGGAGAGGGAGGAGGCAAAAGATCACTTACTAAGAGGTATCTGGCTGGGTTGAGGACATCAGAGAATACCAGCAGTAATCATAGATGGTATCACCCTCTACCATTCGAAGGACAGGGACCTGGAGAGAGGTGCAGGAATGGCAAGGTCACTGGCAGGGGCAAAGTGTCAATGGCCCACGCCCCTAACATTTTATAGAAAAGAGGCAGATCATGTATTAGCACTAACCAGACACAGAAAGCAGATGGGTATAAAAAAAGAAGCAAATCTTCAATGTTCAAGTCAGCCTCAAATATCAGACTTAGGCCACTGAGAAAGAGACAGAGAAAGAGAAAGACACAGAGACAGATGGGAAATATCACTTAGCGGTAAAATACCCCTGGGGGGTTCAATCCCTGGTACCACAGAAAGAAAGAGAGGAAAAGAACTAGCACTTTGTTATCCTCTTGGCCTTATTAGACTTGAACTTTTCTCAGGTTGAGGCCATAAAACCGTGCTCTGTTACGGTGTTAAGTGTGCATCTCCATCATTACTAAGGAAGTAAGGTTAGGCATCTCACCAGCCATTTAGGTAAACTTTTCATAATTTTTGCCCACTGCTTAAAAAAAGTGGCTTTTAGCCGGGTGTGGTGGCTCACGCCTGTAATCCCAACACTCAGGAGGCTGAGGCAGGAGGATCAGTGCGAGTTTGAGACCAGCCTGGGCTACAAAAGTGAGCTCAAGGCTAGCCTGAACTGCATAGCAAGACCCTGTCTCAGAAAGACCAAAAAAAAAAAAAAAAAAAAAAAAGTGGCTTTTCTTAGTGATTTGTAGAAACTCTTTAAATAGGACAAGGCAGTCCCTCGTCTGTTATTTGGTTACCCTCACTGAGCTGTCACCGGCAGCGCTTTCAATGTTTACTTCATTGCTCTAAATCCACATGGCCAGCCGCCTGGCAGACAGCTCCACTGCATCTCAGAGACTTCAAACTCCATTTGTCCCCAAAGGTCCAGCATCTTCCTGTCTCATGCCTGTTGACCCTCCTTGGCCTCACAACCAGTTCTGAGGCCTGCAATGTGTATGTCTCTTGACCACTGCTACTCCTTTACCCTTTTCCTGGACCAACTCATCAGAGCTGCCAGCTCCTCCTCTAGGTCACCCTCAATCTATCCTGTCCCCTTTGTTTCCTCTCCTATTAGCTCTGTACAAACCACTGTCTTCTTGCTGACACTTCTGCAGCACTCAACATGTTCTCTGGGTCTCTGAAAATCCATTTTCCACACCTGCAGTCACACTGAGGCTCCCAAGATCTCCCCCCAACCCCCACCCCCCAAGACCATACTAAGTTTGAATTTTGTATAAAGGTACTCTCCAGTTGAAAACACTTCAATGATACCTTGTGGCCTCTCCTTAGAAAGGTGTCCACCCCAGCTCCCACTCAAGACTCACCTCTACTTACTTCCTCCCTCCCACCAGCAGTGTCCCACCATTTGGACTCTCAAGGCCCCAGAAGATACCCACTCAGCATACTCTCAACCTGCAGCTTTCTGGGTAATCACTCCAAGTGGGAACATTCTTCCTTCACCTCCCGAGAAGCTCCTCAGAGTGAATTCCCACTATTTTCCACAGTTGTGTGATGCTTATTCCTCTGGGCAGCCTCCCCTAAGCCCTAAGTCCCTGTGCTGCTCACACTGCAGTATCTCCCTATCTATCTGAGGTGGTGGGAGTCATCCCAATGCCTAGTGTGTAATCGTTCATGTGCGCATGAGCAAAGGGAGACAACAGACCATTTCAGGAATATAAAGCCCCCAAAATTAAAACCCTGATTTAAAGTAGAGGCAGTGGTACAGGAACAGTAGGTGGATTAGAAACATTAGGTAGGTTTAATGAGATCTGGTAATTAATTGGATGTGTGAGGTTTGTATAAGGAAGATTAACGGATGAGATCCTAGCTTCCGGCCCCATCCTTGAAGCCACAAAGATGGTGGAGGACTGGGGGAACATGAGAAAGCCATGAGTTGGTCAGTGAATGTGAGAGAAAATCAGAGAGCATAGATTAAAAAGATTTTACAAAAATGAGACTCTAGTCATGGAGGTTAACTAAGTGCTGCCTGGCAAGCACAGATCCTGAGTTCGATCCCTGGAAGAGAGAGGGGAAGAGAAAGAAAGAGAGACAGACAGACAGACAGACAGACAGACAGACAGACAGACAGACAGACAGACAGACAGACTGAAGAAAAATGAGACTCTAGCATTTGAGAATGAGGACACCCTCATCCCTAACCTAAGAGATGGAGGGCACAGAGGACACTAAGTCACTCCTATAGAGGCACACAAGGACAGTGAAGGGCTCAAGGGCCAGAGGCTAGGGGTGGGGATGTAGTTCAGTGGTAGAGGGCATGCATAGCATGTGCAAAGGGCTTCCACCCTTGGCACCACAAATGAAAAAAAGCTACAAGGTTGGGCGAGTAGTTAGAGAAGAGGCTAGGGAGTTAGGAATACAACTTTTAGAAAGATCTATAAAATGACAGAGAGGGGAGGAGAAGAACTAGAAGACTACATTGGGCACAAGACCTAGTTGACACAGGTATATGGAAACACAGTCATCTCTAGTGTCTGAGGGACACTGGCTCCAGGAACCCCACATCACATCAAAATCCGTGGATGCTCAAGTCACATTTAAATGGTGCAACAGATGGGTGTGTACTACACAGGTGTAATTCCAACACTATGGGAGGCTGAGGCCAAAGGATGACATGTTCAAACACAGCTTAGCAACTTAGACCTGTCTCAAAAAATATGCCAATCAAGCAAGCAATCAAAATCTTAAATCTAAAACAGACTGGGCATATAGCTCAATGCAAAGGCATTAGGTTCAATTCTGATACTGCAAAAGAAATAAAAATAAGTGGCTTATATTTACAAAAATATATATACATATATATATATACATATATATGTGTATATATATATATATTTTTTATTGTTTTTAATGTATTTAGCACAAGGTCTACAGGATCTTACTACACAGATCAAACTTGTAGTGATCCTCTGGTTTTCAGCCTCCCAAGCACTGAGATTATAGCCCAGTACCATTACAACCAGTCTCAATCGCCCTCTCAGCATACCCTGTAGGTGGGGCCTACATATATTTTTCCACATACTTGAAATCACCTCTAGGTTACTTAGAATATATATGCTACATAAATGTTAGATTGTACTGTTTAAGATATAATGACAAGTGAGCCAGGCGTGGTGGCACACGCTTGTAATCCCAGCACTTGGGAGGCTGAGGCAGGAGGATCAGTGCGAGTTTGAGATCAGCCTGGGCTACGAAAGTGAGCTCAACGCCAGCCTGAACTGCATAGTGAGACCCTGTCTCAAAAAGATAAAAAAAAAAAAAAAAAAGATATAATGACAAGCAAAATATCTGCATGTTCAGCACAGAAACAATTTTTTTTGTCGAATATTTTGGATTTATGGCTGGTTAAATTCACAAATGCAGACCCACAAATGCACATGGCCAACTGTATCCAAAAATACTCTCCCACAGTTTCCCCTATGTATACAAATCTTATTATTTAGGTATTTATTTATTCATGTACTTATGCATTTACTTATTGGTACTGGAGATAGAACTCAGGACCTTGCACTTGCCAGGCAGGCACTTATCCCGTGAGCCATCTCCCCAGCCCTAGATACAAATTTTATCAATTTCTTTCTTTCTTTCTTTCTTTCTTTCTTTTTTTTTTTTTTTTTTTTGTCTTTTTGAGACAGGGTCTTGCTATGCAGTTCAGGCTGGCCTTGAGCTCAGTTTTGTAGCCCAGGCTGGTCTCAAACTCTCACCGATCCTCCCGCCTCAGCCTCCCCAGTGCTGGGATTACAGGCATGCGCCACCACGCCCGGGGTTTTTTTTTCTTTTTTCTTTTTTTTTTTTTATTTTATCAATTCCTAAATTCTAAGCCTGTGAACAATGAAAATGAGAATACTATTGAGTGCCTGTGCCATACTGCTAACTGGACAGGATTATAAGGTTCCTAGAGAGGCAACTGGATCCTGGGGGCTCTGCACTCAGGAGCAGGTGATCCACTGATGCTCACAGCTGGCCCTGCTGTCAGAGGCTGGGCCCCCCCGTGGGGAAGCCTCTGGGGAGTCCTTGTGCCCACCGTAGAGTAGGCAGCTTTATTCCACCTCACCTTTCCCCCATGATGTTACTGCCTCAGTCAGAGGGCCATGGACTACACCTCTGAAGCTGTGTGCCAAATCAGCCTCTCCTCCAAATTGCCACCATCAGGTATTTTGTCCCAGCAACATGAAAAACTAACTGCCACAGTGAGGTTGAAATAAAGGTTGAGCCATCCACTGTTACTGCAATGGATTATTAACTGAAAAAAAAAGACACAAAAAACTTCTGAAAACAAATTAACCACATCACAAGACATAAAAATGTGTCTATGCTGTCTGACCTACAATATTGCTTAGCTCATAAAATTCTTTTTTTTTTAATATTTTTTTTTAAATCTTTTTTATTTCTTTACTTGGTAGAGGTTCTCACTACGCAGCTCAGACACATAGTGATCCTCCTGTCTTAGCCTTCCCAGCGCTGGGATTGCAAGCATGCACCACCACGTCCAGTTTCAGTGGCTGGCTCAGCTTGGGGTCCAGGATCCTTACACTTGCCAGGCAGGCGCATTAGACTGCCAAGCTATCTCCCCAGCCAAAATTCCCCTTTTTAAAAAAATCTCCCTATGTATAAGGTCCTGAGTTAAATCAACCACCCCCCTTTTTTTGTTTTCAAAAAATAAAGAGGGCTGGGGATATGGTTCATTGGCATAAGCACCTGCTTGGCAAGTGCAAGGTCCTGAGTTTGATTCCTGTTACAAAAAAAAAAAAAAAGAAGAGAGAACCCAGGTATGGTGTAAGCCCAGCACTTGGGAGGCTGAAGCAGGAGGAATCCTGAAAACTGGAGGCCAGCCTGGGCTACACAGTGATGCAATCTCACAAAAAAAAAAAAGAGATCCTCCCTCAAAATATAAAGATATTTGCTGCAGATCAATTTATATGATAATCCTAGAAACAACTCATATATCCAAAATGGAAGAAGAGGTTAAAAAACTATCAAAAGCACTCAGTGCAATGTCACACACCATTAAACACAATAATTGTGAAGATCAGACCACCATGAAAAACATTTAGGATATGATTATTCAAAGGAAAAAAAGAAAACAGGGTACAAAATTATTACAACAACGTAAAAAGCTTCAGTACTCAAAAGGTCAAGAAAGGTTTAGTCAACCTATCATGCTACACACCTGTAGTCCCAGCACTCAGGAGACTGAGGCAGAAAGACTCTGGGTTCAAGACCAGCCTGAGCTACTATGGATAAGACTCTTGTCCTAAACAACTAAACCAAACCAAAAAATTTAAGACCATGTTTTGTAAAGTAGACATAATGATGATTTTTCCTTTTTTTAAATTTTTTCTTTTGTTCTTTTGTGGGTATGTGGTACTGGGCACTACACCTAGAATTTCACAAAGTATATACTTACTACCATTGTGACACAACACTAGGTGTTTTTCAAAATTTTATTTTGAGAAATTGCTCAGGATAGCCTCTGATTTACAATCCTGCCTCAGCTTCCCAAGAAGCTAGGAGGCCACCACGCTTGCTAACATTTCTTTCTCTAAAACATATACACACAGACTATCCAGACTCTCTTCTAACCATGCTCTGCTCCTGACCTCTTTTGGGAAAGCTGCACCACAAGCCTGGCCTTGAGACACTGCATTTCTACTGAGGAACCAGGGCTTCAGTCCCCTCAGAACTTAGCCACAGTCCAGGTACACATGAAGTAAGCCTTCAGGATCAGGCCAATCACACTCTTCTGAGCACCTTTCCCATCCTAATCTGGGGCCACTGAAATTCCTACTCTAGGATCTAAAAACTCCTATTTCTCATTTTCTCCTCAGAAGGTTCCATTTGTCTTTTCAGGCTTGCCAGGACCTGGCTGTTTCCTGTGGTCTTCTTACCAGTGCACATTTCAAGGACATGTGGGTGGGTATCACCTTGCTCCCCACTCACTTGAAAATCTTTCACTTCCCCAAACACACACTCCCTGTACTACTTAACATCAGCCCAGCTACCCCTTTGTATTGATCTCTCTCTACCAGTGAACTATAGTCCTAGGCCTTTTTATTTGGAGACAGGGCCTGGCTAAATTGCTCAGGGTGACTCTGAATTATAATCCTCCTGCCTCAGCTTCCCAAGTAGCTAGGAAAAGATATATATCATCACATCCAGAACTTTCTTACAAGCTTCACAAGAATAAGGATTTTGGTATGCATTATGCCTGTCTAGTTCTCAGCACCTCAAACAGCATGCTATACAAAAATGTGTTCAATAAAAATGCATTAAACTAAAAAAAAAAAAAAATGCATTAAACTAAAAAAAAAAATACATTAAACTGAACAAGGGGATATAGCTCAGTGACACAAGCTTTCCCTTGCAAGCACAAGGTCCCAAGTTCAATGCCCCAGTACAAAAAAGAAAAAAGAACTTGAACAGGGCATAGTGACACAAACCTAATAATCCCAGCACTTGGGATGCTGAGGCAGGAGGATCACTGTAAATTCAAAGTCAGCCTTAGATACACACAGTGAGTTCAAGGCCAATGTGAACTACAGCAAAACCCTGTCTCAAAAAAAAAAAAAAAAGCTGTATGTGGTGGCATATGGCTATAATCCCATGAGGCAGGAGCACTGCCGAGTTTAAGGATAGTCTGAATTTTATTATTATTATTATTATTATTATTATTATTATTATTATTATTATTGTCTTTTTGAGACAAGGTCTTGCTATGCAGTTCAGGCTGGCCTTGAGCTCACTTTTGTAGCCCAGGCTGGTCTCAAACTTGCACCAATCCTCCTGCCTCAGCCTCGCAAGTGCTGGGATTACAGGCCTGTGCCACCATACCCAGCTAGTCTGAATTTCTTTTTTCATTTTTTTTCTTATTTCAGAACTTTTGTATATTTATTTTTATGGCCAGCTCAGCCTGCCCTGAGGGCAGGGCTGGTGCAGCATGTGGTGCCGGGGATCGAACCGTGGTCCCTGCAGCTGCCTAAACTTTCCTAAGCAGGCGCTTTAGACTACTGAGCCATCTTTCCGGGCTGCTAGTCTGAATTTTAAAGTGAATTCAAGGCAAGCTTGAACTATACAGCAAGACTTTGTCTCAAACAAACAAAAACAAAAAAAGCATTTTGAAACTGTCTCATTGGTCTTTCTCATTAATTAAAAAAAAAAAAAAAGCATTAAGTTAACTGGTTATGATGATGTGCCTGAGCCCCAGCTATTCAGGAGACTGAGGCAGGAGGTTGGTCAGAGCCCAGAGGCTACAGGCCAGTCTAGACATCTAGCCAAGATATTGACTCAAGGAAACAGAAACAAACCAGGTGTGGTGGTGCATGCCTGTAATCCCAGGCTGAGGCAGGAGAATCACTGTGTAGTTCAAGGCTAGCCTAAACTACAGAGACCATCTCAAAAACAAGTGTTTGCAATTGCCTTGTTTGTTTTTGGTCTTTTTTTTATTTTACTGTATTTTTTGGTTGCTTTTTTAAAAAATGTATTTGGTTATTGCAGGGTCTCACTATGCAGCTCAGATGCATGGTTTTATCCTGCTTTCAGTTTCCCCAGCACTGGGATGGCAGACTTGCACCACTACTCTGGCCAAGTCAGCCTGGCCTGGAGGTAGAGCTGGGATAGCATATGGTACTGAGGGACATGTGGTACTGGGGATTTACCTCTGATCCCTGCGTTTGCCTAAGCTTGCCCAAGCAGGCGCATTAGCCCACTGAGCTATTTTGCCAGTCCTTGGTTGAATCTTTTTTTAGGGGAGGTTTATTTTTTTATTTTGGTGCCAAGGACCAAACCCAGGGCTTTTAGCTTGCTAGGCAAGCATTCTTTTTTTTTTTTTTTTTGTCTTTTTGAGACAGGGTCTCGCTATGCAGTTCAGGCTGGCCTTGAGCTCACTTTTGTAGTCTAGGCTGGTCTCGAACTCGCACCAATCCTCCTGCCTCAGCCTCCCAAGTGCTGGGATTACAGGCGTGAGCCACCACGCCCGGCTAGGCAAGCATTCTAATGCTGAGCCAAATCTCCACCCCCACAAAAATGTTAAACAAAATGACAAATGACTTTTTTTTTTTTTTGGTATTGAAAATCACACTCAGCACCTTACACCTGTCAGGCAGGCTCTGTACCATTGAGCTATTTCCCCAACCCCCATGCTGAATGGATGAAAGAACCTGTCCAACATCTGGGCCTGACTCATTCCTTTACTTCTTCCACAACATCTGCTGCCCAACCTGGTCAATCCTAGGTTTCGTCATCAATAAGACAACACATTTCAATTTCAGTCTCCTATTACCATCTCCAACCGACCCAGTTCACTTGCTCTATTTCTACCAGAAAATTATTTACCTTCATCAAAATCCTATTTATAATCTACTTCTAGTCCACCCTGATACTCTGAGGATACTAGTGATGTCCCTCTTTCTTGCAATCCCCATCCAGATCATTTTCCTATTCCAAAGGTACATGAAAGTGACACCAATAAATACTAGTCTGTATTGGACAAGCACTATGACAACATGATTTTAAGCACTTTACACTAACTCATTATTAATTTCCAAACAGCTCTCTGAGGTGGATGTCATTATCTTGTTCACTTTAAAACAAGGAAACAAGTGTCCCTTAACTTACTAGGAAAGATGCACAACCATACAAACTGTTCTCAACTCAAATACATAGGATCAAGCCAAGCATGGTGGGGCAAGCCTGTCATCTCAGCGCTCCAGGAGGCTAAGGAAGGAGGACTATAAGGTGAGACCTAGCCTGAGCAACTTAGCAAAATCCTGTCTCAAAACTAAAAATTAAAAATGGGCTGGAGATGTAACTCAAACAGAAGGCTTCAAGTTCAATCCTCGGTACCATACCACCCAGCTCCAAAGAAGACAGTAACAGCTACAACAGCTACATGCAATGACACAGGTTTTCAGTCTGATACCTGGGAGGCTGAGGTGATAGCAAGATTCTGTATTAAAAACAAAAGCAAACCTCTGGTGAATACTAAACAAAGAACAACAATGTTGCCGGGCGTGGTGGCACACGCCTGTAATCCCAGTACTTGGGAGGCTGGGGCAGGAGGATCAATGTGAGTTCAAGGACCAGCCTGGGCTACAAAAGTGAGCTCAAGGCCAGCCTGAACTGCACAGTGAGACCCCTGTCTCAAAAAGACAAAAAACAAAGCAAAACAAAAAACAATGTAGCCACCTGTGGTAGCACAAGTTCAAGGCCAGCCTGGGCAGCTTAGTGAGACCCTGCCTCAGAAAAAAGGGCTGGGAATGTAGCATGGCAGTACAGTGCCCCTGGGTTCCATCTGCAGTACCAAAACTATAACAACAAAATACTCAGCAATGCAGATTGATGTGTTTATCAGGACATAACTTTATCAAAGAGCA
Source organism: Myocastor coypus (assembly GCA_004027025.1). NCBI lineage: Eukaryota > Metazoa > Chordata > Mammalia > Rodentia > Myocastoridae > Myocastor > Myocastor coypus. The sequence continues at coordinate 36,958 of PVJA010011855.1, forward strand.
ATGGTGCCATAAAATACTCAGTGGGGTTTGTTTGAGACAAGAGTCTCACTATGTAGTTTAGATTGGCCTTGACTTTCTTAGGTAACCCAGGATGGCCTCAACTCTCAGCAATCCTCCTGCCTCAGCCTCTGAAGTGCTGGGATTGCAGGCGTACACCACCATACGTGGCCTCCTCAGTGGTTTTTAAGGAACAGGTCATTTCCTGCATTCTATTCTTCCCTCAGAGCCTCCTGATCCAGCTGAAGTACACAGAACATCCAAACAGCTGACTCTAAATGCTGCCCCCTCCCCACCCGTTCTTTTTTTGTATTTTCTGCAGGTTCTCAATACAAACTCAAACTTGTGATCCTCCTGTTTGCAACCTTCCCAGTGCTGAGATTACAGGCGTGCATGGCACCACACCAGGACTCAGTTGGCCAGCTCAGTGTGCCTGGAGACAGGGTGAGCACAGCATGTGGTGCCAGGGATCAAACCCTGGCCCACTGAGCTATCTTGTGGACCCTCAGGGTTTTTTTAGTTTTTTTTTAAAGATTCATTTATTTGGTACAGGATCTCACTACACAGCTTAGACTCATAAGTGATCCTCCTGTCTCAGCATCCCCAGAGCTGGGAGTATGGGTGTGCACCCCCATACCTGGTTTCAGTGGCAGGCATGGTGTGGCTGACAATTGAACCCAGGTCCTTGTGCTTGCCAGGCAGGTGCTTACAACACAAGCTATCTCTCCAGTCCCCTTGGTTCATATCTTAAGAGAGGACTTTGTGTTTAAGTCAAGGCCAGTGCTCTCAACAAATCTGGTATACTTCCACCACCACTACCATAGCACTATGGCGTCAGTGTGTTTCCTCAAAAGTTCACACGTTTCCAACATAAACCGTAAGTTCACATGCAATGCCATGTGAAGTGGCCTTAGGAAGGAACACTAGTTTGGATGAGGCCATGAGGGAGGCCTCAGTGGACTAAAGGTTTTATGAAAAGAGGAAGAGACCTAGGCTTGGGAGTTCCCATGAGTGCCTTCCATCTGCTTATGATGTAGCATGCAGCTTTCACCACTTTGGTGCCTTGTTCTTGGTCTTTCCTGACTCTAGAAATCTGAGAAATAAAATCTTTTTCTAATAAGTTGCCCAGCTCTTGGTAACTGATTATGGCAATAAAAACCAGACTAAAGGGGCTGGGGATTCAGCTCAGTGGTAGAATGCTTGCCTAGCAAGCTGAAAGCCCTAGGTTCAGTCTTAGCACCAAAGACAAAAAAATAAACCTCCCCTAAAAACCAGACTAAGACAAGTATCAGTTGCTCCTTCCCTGGTGAGTTATTCCTGACATCACAATGCACATAATAAACCTAATAAACCCTTGTCTAGTTCACCCACAATCCATTCAATCCTCTCTTTTCCTTTGGTATACCCTTCACTTTTCAGATTCTCTCATGTAAGCTGGAATGGTGGCACATGCCTGTAATCCTAGCACTTGGGAGACTGAGACAGGGAAGTCACAACTGGTTTAAGTTCAGCATGGGCTACATAGGAGACCCTGCCACAAGAAAGAAAGAAAGAAAGAAAGAAAGAAAGAAAGAAAGAAAGAAAAGCCTCTTCCATGGTTTCTCAAATTCCACAAGGCTTGCGCACAGAACCAACATGCTACAGCTGTTCTTCAACTCACCATCCTCACCTTACTTTCTTCCACAGCAACACTTTCTGAAAATTCTGTGAACATTGCTGTTTTCTTGCTCAGTCTTTATACTATCATTGTCTCTTCCTGCATGGCCTTTTCCTTGCTCCTCACAGGGCTGATCCATCATCATCCTCTGTGTCTCAGCTCACAGATCTTTTTTTTCTTTTTTTTTTTGGCAGCAGGAATTAACTCACAACCTCATGCTTGTCAGGCAGGCACTGTGCTGCTGAGCTAAATCCCTAGCCCACCAGGTCTCCTATTCATTAAAGGTTTTTTTGTATCAGCAATGGAGCTCAGGACCCTGTGTTTGCCAGGCAGACATTTGTGCTACTGAGCTATATTCCTTGCTCCTACCTTTACTACTACATAATTGTTTCTCTATTTATTTCCTTTAGAAATGTATTTTACTGTTTTTCTAGTGACACAATATCACTATGCAAGCTGGGCATAGTGGCACACACCTATAATCCCAGCACTTGGGAGACTGAGGCAGGAGGATTGGTGCAAGTTCAAGACCAGCCTGGGTTACAAAAGTGAGCTTAAGGCCAGCCTGAACTGCATAGTGAGACCCTGTCTCAAAAAGACACACACAAAAAAAGCACTATGTAGCCTGTGGTGAGCTACATCTCCAGCCCCTTTTAAAATTTTAAGTCTCTGGGCCCGGCAGAATGGCTCAGTGGTCTAAAGTGCCTGCTTAGGAAAGCTTAGGCAGCTGCAGGGACCGCGGTTTGATCCCCGGCACCACATGCTGCGCCAGCCCTGCCCTCAGGGCAGGCTGAGCCAGCCATAAAAATAAACAAACAAACAAACAAAAGTTCTGAAGCAAGAAAAAAAAAAAATTCTAAAAAAAAAAAAAAAAAATTTTATGTCTCACTACACCGTACAAGCTGACTTTTGAATTTGTAAACCTCCTGCCTCAGCCTCTCCAAGCATGAACTACATGGCTGTAATGAAACTGATTATTTAATGGTTTACATTTGCAAAGGGCACATACAAGCCAGCATTTTATCTATCACTACTTCTTTAATACACTAGCACTAACCACAGTAACTGACATCACTAATTATTCAATATATGTATATATTAAACACTGTCACAAGAAAGCCTCTACTTTTTATTTTTGCTCATCTCAAAAAACCCGTGATCCTTCTTCCTCAGCCTCCCAGGTTGCAGTTTTCTTTTCTTTTTTTTTTTTTTTAAACAGTACTGGGGATCAAACTCAGGACCTTGGACTTGCCAGGTAGGCACTTATGCCATTTCTCAGCCCCCCGAGTGCTGGGGAGATTATGTGCATGTGCCACCAAAAGCGATGTTTTCCTACAGAAATTATATACTCCTAAAGAGAATTAATATCTCTAAATGACTTCAGAGTTCAAAGTGGAAATGTGACATGTGGAGCAGGGTGTGGGATCACTTGCCCATAATCCCAGAAATTAAGGCTAAGGCAGGATTACCACAATTTTTTTTTCCCCGCTAAACTTGAGGCCAGCCTAGGCTACATAGCGAATTCCAGCCCAGAATGGACTATATAGGGAGACCCTGTCTCAAAAAACAAAAACAAAACAACAACAACAAAAAAAGCAAAAAACCCTACATGGGTAAATTCCCCTTTATTAACAGGAAACCTGTGAACTATATTTCTCCATCAACATAAAGGAATTAAGGGCCAGGGAATATAGCTCAGCAGCATAAGCACCTGCCTGGCAAGTACAAGGTTCCAAGTTCCATCCCTAGTATTGCAAAACAAAAAACCATAAAGGAATTAAGTTTAGCATCTAATAAACAAGCAAAGCGCACTCCTATCCTCACCATTTCTTCGCATTCCACTTGCTCCCCATCATTGTACAGCTCTGGGGGCAGGTTATAAATCCGCAAGATGTTATCAGCACTATTTGTCAAGATGCAGGAACCATCAGGAGCCCTAGAAATATAGCAAAGAGTTAGAAAACTGGAGACACTTTCCAAGAGTGGAGGCGGGATCCGAGCTCACCTCCATGGTAAGGGAGCTGGAGCCTTGATATGAAACACAAAGTCCTAGATCAGTGACAGTGAATCTTTAAAAGTTTTCAATGATACAAACAGCCCACTGCGGCAGGCATGCCAAAGGTGCACCACCACAGTCCTAGATGAAACTTAAGCTCTGTCATCAGAGGGATTTCCCGCTCTTTCACGTCTCATGGATCTTTCTCCCAAGTGTAGCGTTTTACAGTGAAAATCCTCAGGATAGTGAACTCCTTGCTCCACTGTCCTTACTTACCACTTACAGCCTTTCAAGAAGTTCTCAGGTTGAGCACTAAATTCAGACCAGGAACCACTAAGAAATCGAGGTAGCTGGGAGAAGCTGTAGCTCCAAATGCTAGAAAATGAGGAACAAAAATCTGGGTCGCCAGAGGAAAGGAAAATGGGTCTGGAGTAGTGGGACGGAGGGCTGGTGATGTCTCACGTTTCCACTCCACTCTCCTTTGATTCTATATTAAATGCTACCTACTTGTCTCCCTCACTTTCTGGGGCGGGCTCCTCAGACATACTTTCCACAGCCTCCTCAGCCCCCAACTCCGGCCCGTTAGTTTCTTCTGCAGGTTGGTTTGCATTTTCAGAAAGTTCTTGCTCCTGGACTCGAGGACTCGACTCCCTAGAAGTATCAGATTCTGCTTCCATGGGAGTGGAGGGAGAAGCTAGATCCCTCTCCCCCAGCCCCTGGGATACACTTGGGCCAGGAACGCGATCTGGCGACGTTGTGGGCGGATCATCCCCATTGGGTGACGGTGGGATCAGTTCAGGTTCTGTATTTTCATCCATCAGGGAGTCCTGGTGAGAGAGACCGGGAGGAGCTGGGGTTTGGTCTGAAGGAAGCCTGTCGATCGGTAAAAGCTTCTCCGACATCTTCACAGCGCAGAGGAAGCGCACCAGATACTGGCCGCAGCCAGCAACCTCTTTCCACCTGTACCAGCTGTCCAGGCAGCGGTGTGGCCGCGGGGACTCCGAAGTTCTCAGGATCTGAACGCAAAACTGGAAAAAACCCACTAGGGCCTTTCTTCCTTTTTCGGAGAAAAGCTGAAATCCATTACGCAGCAAGCCACACAGTGCAGATACCAAACCGAAAGCACCGCGTTCTGAGGGTCCCTACGCGCTCTTGCTCTCGCGGGATTTGGGACCCCCTTCTGATTGGACTTCGGCGCGCGGGATGAGATTTCGCGGGCAACCCAAGGGGGAGGGGGGGAGGCAAATAACCGGTTAGGTATAAGTGGCTGCTAGGAGCTGTAGTCTGAAGGCATTACCTAAGCGAAAGCACCTGACCGCCTCCCGTGGTCATCCTTAAAGCTTCACCCTCTCTCGCCTGCAGAGGGCGTGTGATTTTTACAGGTTTTGTGCTTCTACTGCATCGCCTTCGCCAAATTTCTCCAAATAACTTGTCTTCATTCATTCAATAAAAATTATCAGTCAAGTTTATACTTGCCTATCTAAGCGTTGGAGAATATAACAATGAATAATGTAGTTAACAAATTATCTGCCCTCATACGGTTTTTGTTGCTGTACATTGAAGGCAATGAACAGATAAACCTTTACAGAAGGTGATAAGGATTATAAAAGAAATTAAGCAATTTGTGATATAAAGCACCTACAGGAACGCCTGCTTAAAAGGTGATATTTTAGCTGATAACGAAAAAAATGATTCAGCTGGAGCTGAAAGAATAATCAGTGCTCCACGCGGAGTGAACAGCAAATGAAAGGTTCTCTTCCTCTTTCCCTTTATACTTGATACAGTAGCAAGCCACCTCCAAAATGTTTTTCACCGATTCTGCCTTCACAGTTCCGGCTTGTAGTCTCTTACCACCACAAAATGCTAGTAGTGGGGCAATAATAACAGCAAGAATCTTCTCTCCGCACCCACTTTTGCAACACTCCTTTCCCTCTCTGCCTCCAGGCAAATTACTTGCCCTTACTTGTCATGGCGACTGTCCAGCTTTGTACCAGGAGTCTCGCAAGGGCTGCTGGGATTGGGATTTCCCCCTCCCATGTGCTCAGACTGGCGCTAAAAGTTTTGAGTTGCTCTAAAGTCCGAAGCCACGATCCTGAACGCCGGTAGCTGCTGGGCTCCGGGAGTACCTGGCTTTCGGGCTCGGACAGTGCTTTCAAGGACTGTGACACTCTCTCCTAGGAATCGGGTAAGCTCTTGACTACGGGTGATGAGTCCTCCCTGAGTCACGGACTCTCCTACTCCGTGGATTTGCTGCGAGAATCGGATTTGCTGCCAGAATCGCAGGGCTTGCGGGTGGGGCAGTGGGATTTAGCGAGTTTGGGTGGTTAGGGGAACAGAAGTAGCAAGATCAGTATAGGAAGCCAATGTTCGAAGTAGATGATGGGAATGTTATATCCAGCCAAACTCAAAGATAGACAACTGGGCAGGGGATTGGGACTTCAGAAAACAGCTGGCCTAAGGGATATCTCCGGAGCACACCTGTCTACTCAGGGCTGGCTGTTGGGAGGCCATAAAATAAGATGCACAAAGCACCTGGGTCTGAGACTTAAGGAACTTATGCCTCGAGACTTTAGAATTCAATGCATGCTACTGAAATCCTGGGTTCCATTCTGAAATTAGCCGGGATGATCTGGGAAGTTCAAGCTGCAAAGGTCCCACAACTTCTGGACCTTTGTCCTTCTTCGAGTGATGTTTTCAGAGAGCCCCCGGCTCCGCTACGTGGAGAAAATCCAGTTAAAGACTATCAGCTGTGGAAGTGGACAATGCTAAATGAAATGTCAGCCCGTAAGATTCTGGTCTTAGAGGCCTGACAGCCCCGTCATTGTTTGGCTCCACATTTACATTCTGCTACTAGCGGTAGCGTTTCCGGTTTCTTTTTGCCGGAGCAGTTCACTCTTTACCCGAATGGAGGGGAGTAGAAAGAAGAAAAAATGTTTTAGATTGGTTCCTGTTGCTTTTGGAAGGAGAGTACTGCTCCTTTCCCCCACTTGTTTTTCTGGATTACTTGGTTATTGCTTTTGCAAAGGAAGGGCTGTTTCTTTTGATGCAAACCTCAAGCCCTCCCTCTCTTTGAATGGTGTGCTCCACCCCCTAGGTCGTTTGCACCCTAGGTGGACGCTACCATTCTGTGAAATGAGGGGGTAAATGTGGAGAAGACATGCCTTGGGAATTATAGAAAGTGAGAGTACACTAAGAAACCAGATTTTCAAAGAGAACAATAGTGGCTCGCTTGCTTTTGTCGGAAAAACAATTTATCTAGTATCCGGTTTGGGGTTAGGCCATTCCAATTCTGAACGTAGAATGAACGTCCTGAAAGCGGAAGGGGTGGGCCTTGGGAAGAGGCATCCCGAGGTCCTAAGTGAAGCTTTCTGGTCCCCAGAGGGGTCGTGACCGTTCGTTTGTGCTGCATCGTCAACATTTCGGGGCTGGGTCTTTTCATTGAGCAGTTACTACCATGCATCCGCAGTATGCCGGGTACGCTCCCCCTGTTCGTGTGCTTATGTTTTTTTGTAGCCAGAAGTAGCTTTTATACACAACGCTACAGAGAACTTTTAAGTTTTCTCTTGTCCCTCTGTGAAATTTTGATAATTTTAGTCTATAGAGTAGTAAATCGACAATAGACAGATTAATAGGGGGATAACATTCTGTTAAGCAATAACTCTCTGTACATAGTTTGAGATCCAAGAGAGCTAGTTTTATTTATTTATTTTTTTTTTTTTCAAGAGAGCTAGTTTTAAATTTGTATAAAACTAAATAAAGATATAGGAGCTTGGGCTTTTAGGAAGGAGGGAGGGAGTACAGGGTATGGAAAGTTGAGGGGAGAAGTGCATACTGAACAAGCATTTTGATGTACAGATAAAGCCTCCCAGGTAACAGCCACTTTTAGTGATCTCTGGACAAGGTGGCAGAATCCCAAACACTACTGAATGTGAAAACGTGTTTCCAAGGCAGAGAGGCAAATACCGGATAGAAACGCCTGTGCTAGGCCCCGCTGTTCACTAATGTAGATATAGGTAGGTTTTCCTGCCAAAAGGACATGTTTCAGAGCTATCCTTGTATCTACAAAGGTCTACAGTTTCTCTGAATAATTTAGTACAGTCAACCCTACATTTGCATGGAGTTGGTTCCAAGATGCTCGTGTCCTTTAAAAAGGGCATATTGAAGCCTACGCATAGCCTCACGTGTACTTTAGAGCATCTTTACATTACTTGTAAATGTTTAATACAAATTAATGCTATGTTGAGGCCGGGCAGGATGGCTCAGTGGTCTAAAGCGCCTGCTTAGGAAAGCTTAGGAGGCTGCAGGGACCGCGGTTCCATCCCCGGCACTACATGCTGTGCTAGCTCTGCCCTCAGGGCAGGCTGAGCCAGCCATAAAAATAAACAAATAAATAAACAAACAAACAAAAGTTCTGAAACAAGAAAAAAAAATTTTTAAATGCTATGTGAATAGTTATACTGTGGTTTTGAGAGGCAAAGATCTGTACGTGTTCATTACAGACAATATGGTACATGGCAACAACAGCATATGTTTTTCCCCAAATGCAAACTTTGAAAAAATTAACATTTTCGCAAATGAAGCATGGCAAAACCCTTCTCAAAACAAGGAAAGACCTTTAATTTACAGTGTCTATGATTTCATATTTAAAAGTTCGTTAGAAGTTATGAGAGCTAATTAAATAAAGCCAAGTTACAAAGGTGATATACTTAAGTTGCATACTTACTAGTTTATTTTGGTGGTACTCAGAATCAACCCTATATCCTTGTGTGCACAAGTCAAAAGCTCTTCCACTAAGCCACATCCCCAACCCCCACGTTGCATTTTTACACACAGTAGTAGCTAGCAACTACTGCATTTGAAATTATGACATGAATTTTTAAAATAATGTTACCCCCCCCAATAAAGTAACTATTGTAACCCTTGTGATTTCAAAATGATTCTGCAAGTTTGAGGCCAGTCTGCATAGTGATTACAAAGCTACCCTGAACTACATAAGGAGTCCCTGTCTCAAAAAAAAAAAAAAAAACACAATTGGGCATGGTAGCACACCCCTATAATCTCAACCCTGCAGAGACTGAACCAGGAGGATTGACGTGAGGCCAGCCTAGACTACACAGTGAGCTCAAGGCTAATGTGAACTACATAATGAGACCCTATTTCAAGCTGTGTCTCATGATAAATATAATAATAATTATGTACTACAAATATATACCAATTTAAAAATTTTAAATCATTCATTAATAAAAATATACCATATAAAAATAATAGTATATCCAGAGAAATACAAATGTACAACAGCTCAAGACTGAAAACTATAAAATATCTCTGAAAAAAAATTAAGGAAGATTTAGATAATGGGGACCCGGTGGGATGGCTCAGTGGTCTGAAGCGCCTACTTGGGAAAGATTAGGTGGCTGCAGGGACCGCAGTTCGATCCCCCGGCACCACATGCTGTACCAGCATGTACCATCAGGGTGGACTGAGACTGCCAAAAAGACCGAAAGAACTGGAAAGGTCAATGATGTGAATACATTCTCTAAAATGAATCAATGTCAATTAGAATCTTCACCAGCTACTTTGAAGAAGTTGACAAGGTAGTTCCAAAATGAAAAACCACATTGTTGGAGTCTTTATCTGATTTCAAGTTTATTATAAAGCTGTAACAATGAGCAAACTACACACAGTGACACTTGGCTATAATCCTAGCTCTGGGAGGCTGACACAGGAGGGTCACAAACTGGAGCCCAGTCTTGGCAACATTTGCAACTGAGACCAAAAAAAAAATTTTTTTTTTTAATGGTTCTTTTTTTTTTTAAGAATTTTTTTTTTTTTTCTTGTTTCAGAACCTTTGTTTATTTATTCACTCATTTTTATGGCTGGCTCAGCCCACCCCGAGGGCAGGGCTGGCGCAGCATGTGGTGCCGGGATCGAACCGCGGTCCCTGCAGCCGCCCAAGCTTTCCTAAGCAGGCGCTTTAGACCACTGAGCCATCCTGCCAGGCCCCCAAAAAAATTTTTTTAAGGACTAAGAATGTCACACAGATAAAAGCTCTGGCTGCAGTCCCCAGTAGGGGGGAAGGGTGAGAGCATGTATGATGGCTAAATAATTTTCTACAGAGGCACTTAAAAGATGATGATTCAATGGGGAAAGAGAAGTATTTCAACAAATAATAATGGAATAGCTCAGGAAGGAAAAATTAACTGTGCCCCTCAACTCAGATAATACACAGGAATTAACTTGAGCTGGACAATGGACCTAAATATAAAACTGTGAGACTCAGAAGAAAATGTAAGATGTTTATATATTTTTTTCCCCTTTTACAACAGGGTCAGAGTGTACAAATTTGTTTTTATTTATTTCATATATTTTAATTTGTGCCATACATTGCATTTTGTTTTACTTACACCTGTGATCACAGTCACTTAGGAGGCTAAGGAAGGATCAAGGACAGCTTGGTCAATTCAGGGAGACCTCTCAAAGGTTATTTTTTGTTTTTGTGTTTTGTTTTACTTTGAGGCAAGGTTTTACTGTGAGCTCGTGCTTGCCAGTGATCCTTCGGGATCTTCTTGCCTCAGCCTCCACACAAGGCCATCCCTACACCCATCTACCACTCAAAAGTTAAAGTGGGAGGAGGAGACTAGAGCTAGAGCTTAGTAGTAAGTACTTGTCCAGTATGTGCAGTATTGTGGGTTCAATCCCCAGCATTGCCTCCCACCCCCCCCAAAAAAAGTGCTTTTTTGTGTGTGTGAGACAAGGTCTCACTATGCAGTTCAGGCTGGCCCTCAGCTCATTTTTTTTTTTTTTTCCTCAGCTCATTTTATATATCCCATGCTGTTCTCCAATTCACAACAATCCTCCTGCCTCAGCCTTCCAATTTTGTTTGTTTGTAACACAGACAAGTGTATGCATTCTTCATTGAACAATCAAGTTAATGGACCTGTGACTAGATCGTTAATTGAATTTGTTGCTGAGGAATTACATTACAATATTCAGAACAAAGAAATGGCCAAAGGAAACTTAATGTGATGACTTTGCTTTTATTTGTATAGCTCTTACATTCAGTACAGTAGTGTATAACAATAAATAAAACTACAGTACAGTCAGTAAACTGAACTGTGCAAGAAAGTGAACAGAAAAAAAAATTTTTTTAAAAAAAGAAAGTGAACAGAAATACACAAAAGAAGACAAGTCTTTTTGACAGGACGTCCCTATACAGTTCATTCAGGCTGGTCTTGAGCTCACTTTGTAGTCCATGCTGGTCTCAAACTTCTAACAACCCTCCTGAGTACTGAGAGTATAGGCAGGTACCATCATGCCCAGCCAAGACAAGTCTTAAGTCCAAACTATTCAGAATCAAATGACAATACATTCTCACCAAATAATTTTAACACTTAACATTTTAGCTTCCATATTTATCTTCCGTTTCCATATTTTAGTTGGACATACACTACAACAGTATGGATACTGTTTTTATTTTTCCTTTTTTTTTTTTCTTTCTTTGTACCAGGTAGTGAACTCATGACCTTGTGCTTGCCAGGCAGATGCTTAGGGTGCTGAGCTATTTCCCTGACCCTATTTTTCCTTGTTAATAAAGGTAAATCCAGGCAGGTGTGGCGGCACACCGTAATCCCAGCATTCAAAGACGCTGAAGCAGAAGGATTGCAGCAAATTGGAGATCAGCCTGGGCTCTATCGTGAGCCTAAGGCCAACCTGAACTTCGCAGTGGCTCCCTATCAATCAATCAGTCAATCAAAATCTTCTGTCACTTGTAATCCCATGAACATACTATCCCTGTTGAGACTGTCACTGTCATAGTTTCTGTGAATTCATCTTGACAGTGGTTCACATTCTTCCACATATGTTTGTAAAAATAAATAGCTCTGAAAAAATAAATAAATAAATAAATAAATAAATAGCTCTGACTGATCCAATGATGAAAATATGTAATACAACTATTGTTAAATTCAAAATAAATAAATATTTTGAATTAAAAATTAATAAATAGCTCTGAGCCAGGCATAATGGTGCTTGCCTATAATCACAGCACTATGGAAGGCTAAGGCAGGAGGGAAGGATGAACATTCAAGTTCAGCCTGGGTAGCTTAGCCATGTAGTGAGAACTGATCTCAGATTTTAAAAACAGCTGGGTATGGTGACACATACCTACAATCCCAGTACTTGGGAGTCTGAGGCGGGACGATCACTGTGCAAGGCCAGTCTACACCACATAGCAAAGCTCTGGCTCAAAAAAATAAAACAAGTAATGATGTAACTCAGATTGGTGCTGTAAAGACCCTTGTTCAATCTCCAGTACCAAAAAAAGAACAGTAAACTGTTCATATACATTACTGTCTGGATGTATCTGTGGGTGGTATTTTTCCCCCAGCGTGTTTCTGAAATATATCTCAGGAGCATTTTATTTACTCATTCCCCACAATGGATTCTAATGAGGTTGCTCTACACCAGGAACAACGCTGACATGAAGGTTTTTTGTGCAAGTCTCCTGCTGCTCCTGTCAATCGTTTTCCTGGGGAGTCTACCTAGAAGTGATTTTGCTGAGTAGTAGTGAGATGCATGCTTTGGAGTTTACCAGACACTGCTCTGTTACTTCCCAGAATCCAAAGATGGTCCCCTAATTTGAGTAGCTTTCATCTAAAAGAATTTTTGAGCCGGGTGTGGTGGCGCACGCCTGTAATCCCAGCACTTGGGAGGCTAAGGCAGGAAGATCAGTGTGAGTTCGAGACCAGCCTGGGCTACAAAAGTGAGCTCAAGGCCAGCCTAAACTGCACCGCGAAACCCTGTCTGAAAGAAAGAAAGAAAGAAAGAAAGAAAGAAAGAAAGAAAGAAAGAAAGAAAGAAAGAAAGAAAGAAAGAAAGAAAGAAAGAAAGAAAGAAAGAAAGAAAGAAAGAAAGAAAGAAAGAAAAGTTTTTGCTGTTGGTAGTTAGACCCCTGCCCCAACCCCAAAAGACTATCAAACACAATGAAATCTTAAGAGGTTATGCAGAGTTTGCATATAGCTTCAGGCAGCCCGAAGTCACTTACCTGGTTTTGGCCCTTGGAGCTTAAGGACCCTGTTAAGCATGATAGTGTAATTCCATGGTAGAGCACTTGTCTGCTGTGATCAAGGAAATCTACTTCAGGAACAATGCTGACGCAAACGTTTCTGTAGAAGTGGCCTGCTGCCCCTGTCAGTCATGTGGGACACATGTGGGAGCTGATTACCGGCACCAAAATAAATAAATAAAGGATGTGGTGACACACTTGCAATCCTGATACTCTGGCAGGCTGAAGCAGGAAGATCACAAGTTTAAACCCAGCCTGGACCGCTTAGCAACTCAGGGAGACCCTGGTTTTTGTTTTATTTTTTGTTTTTTGGTACTAGGGATCAAACTTAGGACCTTGCAGTTACCAGGCAGGTGTTTATGCCTCTTAGCTATCTATCTCCCTGGCCCTGGGATACCCTGTCATAAAAAATTTAAGGGGAGTTGTAAACCTGCTGCCTCCCTAATCATTTGTTAGCACCAGTTCACCTGTCATATGTGTTTCATGCTACTGGTACTTGTGGGAAGTACCTGTTCTGAAGGAGTTTGCTAGTGGTGACCTAGTCCTCCTTAGAGAATCATTGACAACATACAGTAATGGACAGAAACAGGGAGACCTGTGTCTGTGGGGCTACCTACCTCCAAGGTGCGTCTCAGGACAAACTCCTTACCCTGTGCATATTTACTGAATGGAGTTTCCTATGGAGGTTATCTTGCATATATAGAGTGAGGGCAGCATCACAAAAGTTGTATTCAGGGCCGGGGAGATAGCTCAGTAGAATAAGTGCTTGCCTGGCAAGCACAGGGTCCTGAGTTCAATCCCTGGTACTGGAGGAAAAAAAAAAAAGTTGTATTCAGAATGACACACATCTCTAGAATAATAAAAAGCAAATAGAATGGTCTTATGAACAGCTAGCATTTGTTGAACTACTATGCTGGGCACTTCTCGTGGCTTTTTGGGTGGAGAGAGTGCTAGGGATGAAGCCTAGGATCTTGCACATGTTAAACAAGTACTCTACCGCCAAGCTCATTTTGTCGGCTCTTTGAGTTTTTGCTAGTTTCTTATGTAGGTAGCCCAGGCTGGGCTGAACTGTTTCTCCTGTCTCAGCCTCCTGAATGCTAGGTTAAGCTTTCTATGTAATAATGAAGGCATTATTATTTTTTTTTTTTTTTAGAATTTTTTATTTTATTTATTTATTTTTTTCTTGTTTCAGAACCTTTGTTTATTCACTCATTTTTATGGCTGGCTCAGCCCACCCCGAGGGCAGGGCTCGAGCAGCATGTGGTGCCGGGGATCAAACTGCGATCCCTGAAGCCACCCAAGCTTTCCCAAGCAGGGGCTTTAGACCACTGAGCCATCCCGCCAGGCCCCGAAGGCATTATTTTAATGATGATGAGTAAGCTACTGTTGTAGAGCAAAACACTAAAGTGCAGCGAGGAGCAAATAACGTCCCCCAAAGTAATACTTTTTTTTTTTTCTGTGTTGGATATCTAACCCAGAGCTTTGCAACTGCTTAACACTGACTCCCACCACCACCACCACCACCACCACCGCCAAATAAAGCTCAATTTTTTCAGGTGAAGAAGCCCAAAAGGGGGGCCCGGCAGGATGGCTCAGTGGTCTAAAGTGCCTGCTTAGGAAAGCTTAGGTGGCTGCAGGGACCGCGGTTCAATCCCCAGCACCACATGCTGCGCCAGCCCTGCCCTCAGGGCAGGCAGAGCCGGCCATAAAAATAAATAAACAAACAAACAAAAGTTCTGAAACAAGATAAATAAATAAATAAATAAATAAATAAATAATTTTTAGAAAGAAGCCCAAAAGGGAAATCCTTTAAAATAGAATTCTGGGGGCCTGGTGGGATGGCTCAGTGGTCTAAAGCACCTGCTTAAGAAAGCTTGGGTGGGGGCTGGGGAGATAGCTCCAAGGCACAAGTGCCTGCTAGGCAAGTGCAAGGTTGTGAGTTTGAACCCCAGTCCTGCAAAAAAAAAAAGAAGAAAGCTTGGGTGGCTGCAGGGACCCCGGTTTGATCCCCGGCACCACCTGCTGCGCCAGCCCAGCCCTCAGGGCAGGGTAAGCCGGCCATAAAAATGAGTGAATAAACAAACAAAGGTTCTGAAACAAGAAAAAAAGTAGAGAAATTTTTTAGGGGCTGGGGAGATAGCTCCAAGGCACAAGTGCCTGCGTGGCAAGTGCAAGATCGTGAGTTTGAACCCCGGTCCCGCAATAAATAAATAAATAAATAAATTAATTAATTAATTAAAATAAAATAGAATAGAATTCTGCAACAAATTTAAATAACAGTGCAAAGCCCAACTGAGGATTTTTGACTAATGCCTCCTCCCTAAAAAGTGGGGGTTTTGTGGGGATGGATTTATTTTGGGGTTAGTTTTTGTTTTTTTGTTTTAAACTGGGAATTGAACTCAAATCCCTCACACTGAGCTGCATCCCCAACTTTTTTCTACCTTTTTTTTTTTTTTTAAGTTATTGCAGTAGCAACTGTGTATAATCTCAGCATAGAGAGGGGATCACCATGAGTTCCAGGCCAGCCTGAGCTACATAGTGATTTCCAGACCACCCTAAGTGATACACCAAGACCCTTTCTCAGTTTTTTTTTTTTTTTTTTTTTTTTTTTTTTTTTTTGAGATAGGGTGTGGCTAAGCTGCCCAGCCTGAGCTTGAACTTGGGACACTCCTGCTTCAGCATCCCAGAGTGATGGCTCTACAGGTGTGTGTTACTGCACCTGGCTAAATCTCTTGCTTTGATCGTTGATCTAGGTGGGAAAGCCCTGGTTGCTTCCCTTCCTCTGTGCTCCTGCACAGCCATCTGCCTGCTCAGTGTTGAGTCTGTGCTATCTGACCTTTCGCCAAACTCTCGAAGGAATTACATCAGCTAAAATCTGCTTCCACTGATTATAAAAGGGAGCTTTGCAGAGGAGTCAGTGATGAAGTAGATGGGCTACCTGTCCGGGTTTTTTGTTTTTGTTTGTATTACTGAGGGTGGAACGCAGAGCCTTAGACATGCTAGGCAAGTAACTACCGCTGAGCAGCATCTCCATCCCAGTCACAAATGTTGGGATGGTCATTTTTATTTTTTTTATTTTTTTTTAATTTTTATTTATTTTTTTCTTGCTTCAGAACCTTTATTTGTTTATTCACTCATTTTTATGGCCAGCTCAGCCCTCCCCGAGGGCAGGGCTGGCGCAGCATGTGATGCCGGGGATCGAACCGTGGTCCCCGAAGCCACCCAAGCTTTCCCAAGCAGGCACTTTAGACCAGTGAGCCATCCCGCCGGGCCCCGGGATGGTCATTTTTAATTAAAGCTCATTCACTGGCCTGTGTGTGTGAGGAGGTTACTTAACCTCTTTACCTATCAAGTGTATTTATCAAGACAGATCAGTTAAGTCATGCAAAATTATTTTTGCAACCTGTAGGCACATGAGAAAGAGAGCTCTCAGTCAATATAAAGATCTAGGTAAATGTTAAGGAAGATTAGAAAAGAATTTGCCATATATAGGGTTGCTCATTTGGAGAGCCAGGTGTTGTGGTACATGCATGTAATCCCAGTACTCAGGAAGCTGGGGTGAGAAGAACGTGAGTTTGATGCCACCTGAGCAACCATAAGACCCTATGTCAAGAAACAAGAAAAAGACACAGAAAAGCATAATAAGCTTTTCCCCCTATACTAGGGATTGAATGCAGGACCTTCACACTGAGCTATATCCCTACCTCTTTTTTTATTTTGAGACAAGGGTCTTGCTAAATTGCCCAGCCTGAGTTTAAATTTGTAGTCTTCCTGCCTCAGCCTCCCAGAATGCTGGGAGTGTAGGCGTATGTTACTATATCTAGCTGTGAACATATTTCTTAGGAAAGCTCATGAGAGATTTAGCATCAAGAAAAGAGCTGGGAAGCCGGGCGTGGTGGCTCACGCCTGTAATCCCAGCACTTGGGAGGCTGAGGCAGGA
>PVJA010011856.1:0-53526 GCA_004027025.1 Myocastor coypus
TTTTTTTTTTTTTTTTTTTTTTTTTTTTTTTTTTTTTGTCTTTTTTGAGACCGGGTCTCACTATGCAGTTGAGGCTGGCCTTGAGCTCACTTTTGTAGCCCACGCTGGTCTCGAACTCACACTGATCCTCCTGCCTCAGCCTCCCGAGTGCTGGGATTATAGGCGTGCGCCACCACGCCCGGCTTTATCATGCTATATTTGAATGAAATGAAAGCTGACTCAAAAGAATTAACTCTCCACTTCTCCAGTGTTACGTAGCTTACCTTAACCTCTAAATAGTGATAGCACATGACACTACATATTAGAAATTATTTTAGATACTGCAATACTGTGTCTTTGAAAAGGACCTATTGGGGCTAGAGATGTGGCTTAGTGGTAGAGCTCTTGGCATGCTTACACAAGGCACTGGATTGGATCACCAGCACCACACAATAAAGGGCCTCTTTGGAGGTTGGCAGTGGGAACTGGAAATCGTGGGGGAATATGCAGAATGATTGACTTGCTTCTTGTTCTAAAAAGTATTTTTATTATCCAAAGACCACATACTCATTTGATAGTGTAAAAATAGAAAAATGGAGTAGAATGTTTCCAACTGCTCCAATGCTGCTCCCCCACTACATTCATAGTTTTGCATATGTCATCTTGTACTTATTTTATGAATATTCATATATGTATCGATGTGTATAAAATAATCAAAGATGAGGCCAGGCTGTACATACTATTGTAAATTATTTATGCTGCACTTTGTATGTAACTCTTTTCCTGCCAGTGTATATGTCATAATTTCATTCTTTTTAATAGCTACACTGTACTACATTATATAATTTTGATATCAATTCCTTAATGAAGTTTATTGATAAATATTTGCATTATATCTGATTTTCATATTTTTATATATTGCTGCAAGGCACCTGCTTGTACTTGTGTCTTGACATCTATTGAGGTGATTTTTTTTGTGTATATTTTCATAGTAGTAAAATTGCAAGTTCAAAAGTTTGGTTTGTACATCACTGATTTTATTTATTTATTTATTTATTTATTTATTTATTTATTCTTTTCTGATTTTAATAGAGCTTGCCAAATTAACTCTCAAGAAGGCTATAGAAACTTGTATTCCTGGAGAGCGGATCAAATAGTTCAGTGAATTACAGCATCTTCAAGCAGGCACATGGGCAAGGGATTTGATCCTCAGGCCTACTGTGCTGGCCCTGTCCCCATGACACAGGGAGACAGCATTTGAGACTGGGCATGGTGGCCCATGTCTGTAATCTCAGCTCTTGGGAAGCTATAAGTAGACAGATCACTACAAGTTCTGTCTAGTAGTGAGACCCTAAGCACTCTGTACACTTTTCCTTAAAATAAAAAAGAATCTTATATTTCTAGCAAGAATGGCCATTTCTCCTTGGCTCTTCCTCACTAATTTTAGGTAATAATCTTTGTAATCTTTGAGAATGTGAAGATTGAAAATAATCTAGGGATAGAAATGTATCTTTCAAGTGAAGATTTCTTTGTTTCTTTCTTTCTTTCTTCTTTCTTTCTTTCTTTCTTTCTTTCTTCTTTCTTTCTTTCTTTCTTTCTTTCTTTCTTTCTTTCTTCTTTCTTTCTTTGTTACAGGGTCTCACTAGGAGAGCCGGCACACATGTGGTACTAGTGATTGAACTTGTTGGCCTTATGCTTGCCAGGCAGGCACTTAGACCATTGAGCTATCTCCACAGCCAAAAGAGGATAGATTTAAAACTACCTACTCAGCCAGTGTTCAATTTCCCTAGTGTGATACTGGTTTGTCCTTACCCTGTCATAATTCTGAATGTCAAAAGATGTGTGCATTACTTAAACTGTCTAATGTGTTATTTTAAAACTATGAAGTTTCTTCTTCAGTGCTGAATGATTTAAAATGTAAACATTATTTGAGCACTGCCTGTACAAGTTAAAGACTTAGTGAGACTCTGTCTCAAAAAAATTTAAAAATAAAAATTGGAAATGTAGTACAATTTATAGATCCTAGGTAGAATCTTCAGTACCAAAATATTGTTGTAAAATAAAATAAAACTTAAACTAATAAAACTTACTGCCACAAATATAATTTCTACACATGAGTCATATGATACATTTTTCCTTTATGATGATCACAAGAAGCAGGTCCATCTTTCCTTTTTAAACTATTCTTGACTCAGAGTAAAACTGGGACTGCCATTTTTTTCTCCACTCAAATGAATTATTCTTTGAAAGTGACACTACTTTTGACACTTATAAGAATCACGTCTCCATACTTACTCTTAAAAAGGAAACCTCATTAACAAAGAGGCAAAGAGAGTTGGTGATTGTAGTTTACCATGAATTGGGAGGCAAAACCCCAGATTCCAGGCCTCAGTTTTGTTGTTAATTCGTTTGAATACATCTGGGCTTCAAGTCCCTCACCTATAAATGGAAAGAAATACTTGGGCATAGATGATGTGTATTGTTCTTTCAATTGATGGTTGTTTAATTATTTATTTATTTTCCCTTTTATTTATTTGATACAGGGTGTTACTACTCAGCTCCAACTCATAGTGAGCCTCTTGTTTTCAGTCTCTCCAGTGCTGGAATTACAGGTGTGTGCCACTGTGCCCAGAATTGGTCATCAGCTCCGTGCACCTGGGCGCAGGGCCAGCACAGTATGTTGTGCCAAGGATTAAACCCTGGTCCCTGCACTTGCCAAACAGGTGCTTAGTCTGCTAAGCTATCTTGCTGGCCCTCCCGTTCCTTCAGTTTAAATAAAGCATTCTAATCTCTAAAGTCAGGACTTACTTTGTAACAGAATCACTTGGAGAAAGTTTAAGGCAATGCACAGGTAGTGCCACTTCAACCAGCTGAATCTGAAACCTGAAGGGTGGATTCTGGAAATATATTTGTTAGTTAGCTTCTGACATTATTGCAGAGGAAACTCTAATGCTCTTCTGAGGTGGCATGGAGGAGACAAAAATCTCCTGGGATTTCTGGCCTCAGGGAATGAACCAATTTTCCAAAGTCCTAAAGTCCTTGCCTCTCCGCAGCTTTGCTTAGGAACCAATGCGTTTGCACTTGAGGAGGCTGTTTTCTTATGTTTCCCTGATGTTGCTTTCTGCAGAAGAAGAGGACAGATCATTATTTTAATATTGGCAAATTTGATGAATTGATTAGTTATATATATATATGTATATATATATATATATATATATATATATATATATATATATATAAAATCTTCAATAGAAGCATTACTGAGAATGGGAAAAGTAGTGTCCAGAACCCCTACCCTTTTAGTTTAAGCTTTCTTTCTATTTTCATTACAAGTTTTTGTTTCCTGCTTTGCCTTTTAACATTTTCGTTTTTCTCCCCTTCATTGACATTCCAGTCAAGGAAGCTCAGCAGCTTAGCTTCTAAAGTCCTTCTCTCCCCCAGTCTCCACTACAATTTAGACATCTCCTCCCCACTTATCACCCTCTCCCTGGACACATCACTGACTTTGTTTGCTTCAGCTGCAGGTACTCTTTCGGTGCTATCCTGCTTTCTAAATGTCAGAAGGAAAGGAGTCGTCATCAATGTGCATCCATTCGCCCTTTTCATTTCCTTGTGTCCCAACCTTCAGCTCTTCTCTTGTAGAGGAAGTTAGAGCTAAGGAAATGCCTCTGTAAATCAGACTTTCAGAGACTGTAAGTCTTCCTTTTATATGTAGCTACCAGTTGAGTGCATATTGTGTGACACGTACTGTGTAACTCTGCATGTTTCATTTAATCCTCTCCACAACTCTGCTAGGTTGATACTGTTAAGATTTCTATTTGGTTGGGAAAGAAACAGGGGCTCAGAGCAGATAAGTGACTCACACAGGTTCTCTCAAAAGTTAGCAAAGTAGACCTGTCTGGTCTTGGGACCAGGATGGTTAAGCAGAGTATTCTGGTATTAAATATTTCCCATGATTATAAGACTGTGTTACACAAAAGAGGAAGGTATGAAGCAATAAATTTTCTTGGTATGAACAGTGTGGATCCTGAAGTAACTTAAGAAAAACCAGAAGGGCTGGAAGGGCTTCATTTTTTTAAGTGCAGGGCCTATAGAATTTCACTGCACGGATCATACTCATAATGATTCTCCTGCTTTCAGCCTCCCAAGCTCTGGAATTACAGGCACATGCAACCATGCCCAGTCTCAGTTGCCATCTCAGCGTGTCACAGGGATGGTACTGGTGCAGCACGCCATCACTTCAAATCCCTGGCCCCTGGGTCTTCTCCTGCATTTGCTTAATCATGTGCTTTAATTCTCTGAGCTATCTGGCCAGCCTTGGGGCTTCATTTAAAAAGCAGACAAATATTTCCAGAGTTCTTGTGTATCAATGTTGGGGTTGGGGTGGGGCAAGGACACCGGCTTGAAGCCTTGATAATTAATAACCCAGTAAAACTGCAAATATTGATAATCAGAAATAAATTCCTGTGACTCCTGAGAGTATCATTAGTTCCATGGGTTATTAAGGGAATATAAGGAATTTGTTGTTTTGCTGTTCTGCTTTCATCAGGAGGCTGCTGCCAAAAGTATAAAGGACCTCCGTAAGCTAAGTGCCTTCCTGGACGTTCTCAGTTTATGCGGGTTTGACTAAGGCAAAGCGGTCAGGAAGAGGACATTAGAATGGGGTGATCATCAATCTTGTTATTTACTTTCTTGGGTTTCCGGTTTTTCTGAGTCCTTCCTGTCTGATTATCATCATTAAACTTAACAGCAGGCAGCAAAGGGCATTTGACATCCACCAGTGCAGGCTCTGCACTGGAATTGATGTGATTTAAATTCATGAGCACAGCACATGCCCTGTAGTTTCCAGAATATATCTACACGGTTGAGTTCATGTTTAAACTTTAACCTAAATCTCATTTGAAGGAGATTCACTTTTCACTTGAGACTTACGTTTCACTTCAACTATAAGGCACGACATTTGACATTGCTGTACAGAAACAGACTGTGTATTTTTTTCCTTTACTCTGTCCAGGAAAGATCTTGTGTTGACTATAATTTCCCTAATAATCCCCTTCAAGTTGGAGCCTTCAGAGAAACCTTCCAGTTTTCTTCAGTTCCTATCATTATTGCCATTTTCCACCATGAGTGTCAATTGATGACCAAGAACCAAGGTCTGGTAGAGCCCCTGCTGTTTGCTCCATGGCTAATACTAACAAGTCACCCTGCCTCTCCAGGTTTATTCCCACCTGTAATAATCCTCATTCTCCATTCTCTATGAAGCTATCACAATAATTAAATCATTGAAAACAAACTATTCTGAAAGGAAAGTGTTCCAAGATATAAATGCTATTTAACTTTCAATGAAGTAATGTCCTGATGTACCTTTGATACATTAAAGATATAGGTCGAAAGTGCATTTCATACACATAACCTACTTAACAAAATATCTCAGTATAGCCTACTTTGTTGGCAGTGGAGGAGATCAAACGCAGGGTTTGTTCTTGCTAGGCAAGTGCTCTTACTTTGAGCTACATACCCAGCCCTTAGCTTAATTTAAATGTGTACAAAACATTTATATTAGCCTACACATGAGCAGGATCATCTAAAACAAATCCTATTTTTATCATAAAGTGTTGAATATATTGTAATTTATTGAATACTTGCATCTATAATAAGATGGCTGTTTGTTAGGATAACAAAAGGCAGTGTAAATCTTTTTTTTTTTTTTTTTTTTTGCTTTTTGAGACAGGGTCTCACTATGCAGTTCAGGCTGGCCTTAAGCTCACTTTTGTAGCCCAGGCTGGTCTCGAACTCACATTGATCCTCCTGCCTCAGCCTCCCGAGTGCTGGGATTACAGGCATGCGCCACCACGCCCGGCTCCGGCAGTGTAAATCTTAAACGGATAATTTGCTAAAGTTTAAATCCTTAATATGTCTTCTATTAGGTATAAGGCCTTGGAAAACTTCTTGATCAATTAAACATCCTAGTTCTGTAAAATGGAAATAGTAATAGCAGTACTTAGCTTGGTAGAGCTGTATTAAGAAATCAAAGAGATATTATCGGTCTGCTGCAAATATAGTGCTCATTCATATACTGTCATTTATGGTAGAGTATTTTTATTTATATTATGAATGCATAAAGTGCCAAGGAGATGTTTGTATCCTGACTGAATAGTCATTTAGTCTCTGTATACCTCAGTTTCTTTACCTGCATAATGTGGACAATAATGTTAGCCACATCTTTGAGGGTTTTTATGCATTTAGTACAGGATCTCACTATGCAACTTGGACTTGTAATGATCCTCTTGTTTTCAACCTCCCCAGCTATGGAACTATAGGCATGTGCCACCACATCTGGACTGGGTCACAGCTCAGTGCATAACAGAGGTGGGGCCAGAGAGGTATGTGGGACTGGGGATCAAAATCTGGTCCCTGTGCTTGCAAAAGCAGGCACTTAATCTGCTGAGCTACCTTGCAGTCTCCATCTTTGAGTTTTTTTCAAAAATAAACATGATTCTTGCATACCACCTAGAATATAGAAATTCTTGATTAGGAATTGATAAAGCAGTTGCCATCTTTCATGAAGTGTTAGTTTTTTGACCCTTGGGTTTTCAGGATCTGGATCATGTTTAGGTGTACTTCCCACTGCAGCAGAGATTTCTGATACCTGAGAAGTACAAATAGCTTGAAATAAGTTAAGAAAATAGCCTTTCTGTATGAGGATATCCTCTGATTCTGGAGACCCAAATATGATCAACACAATATTCAAGATGGGGACAAAGCAGACTAGGCTTAGGAAACCTGGCAGGAGATTGACCGCAAGCTGCATGAAGTCCTGTAGTTCCTCCCACCTCCAACCCTGTTGAGCCAGCCAGACCAGTTGAGCAATTCTTTTCTGGCATTCCTATGAGACAACCAGCTTGAGGGCTCTTTGTCTCCTCCTTAAGTAATACATAGAATATAGCAACTAGATGCTGCCATAGAGACTGTTCCTACTTTATACTCAGAGCTGGGAATTCAGCCTGGTGACTAAGCAATCTGCCCTGCTAACCTTTGGCTGTGTACCACTCTCTGGCTCTGTTTACATTAATCTCCACATCTTGAGGGCCCAGAGTTACCATATTCAGTAAATTCTGCCTTTACTGAGTTCTTCAATGTCTCTACCTTACTTAAAACTCTTATTTTTTTCCTGAACTATACAATATCATTATTACTTTTCTTTTAAGACTGCAAATTGAACGTAGGGCCTTTGCAGTAAGCTATATATCCAGACCTTTTGAGAGTGAATCTCACTAAATCAGTAAGTTGCTAAGACTGGACTCAGACTACCATACGGCTCTTTCAGCCTATGAATTCTGGGATTACAAGTGTGTACACCAAGCCTGGCCCTGTTGCTGCTACTTTCAACATGATAAGTAACAATAATAATTCTCATTGAATATCTGGATAAGAGATACTTTGTAACTGGGATCAGCCTAGAGTAGAAACATGGTGAAAGGTCAAATAAAAGTCACACTTAGTCTACACTTTTAGGCTTTCTACTATATTACTGGAAACAGTTATAACACACACATTTTTTATTTTTTTATTTTTTTTGATATTCAAAAATATAGAAATGATATTTATTTTTTTTTTGCATTTTTCTTTTATAGCACATGGATGTGGCACATTATGGTTATATTCCTTGTGTCAAGTTAGTACATCTACATAATACACTTGAATTCCTTATTTTATCCCCTTTCTCTTTTCTTCTACCCCTGACCCACCTCTTAGTTCCCTTCCTTTTTTCTTTTATACATATTTGAAGTACATGATGTTTATATTGCTGTGTGCAGTTGGTACATGTACATGACACATCTTGATTCCTGTTTTCATCCCCTGAACTTCTACCCTTCCTCCTTCTCTTGATCCCCTTTCCTTTTTTTTTTTCAATTTTTTATTGTTTAAATTTAACAATGGTTACATTACATATTTTCATCATCAGATCAGTTTAGATTAATACATATAGGTATATAAGATTGATCAAACAATTAAACATTAACCTTTCTAAATCCACATTACTTTTTTTTATTCTTTCCTTTTTTTTTCTTTCTTTTTTCTATCTAACATCCATAGGGAGGTGGGTCATGCCCACACACTGTACTCTGTAGAATGATTGTGAGGACAATATACAATATGTCAACTTTCAAAGAAAAGAAGGGGGAAAAGAAAAAAAAACACACTTTTTTTAGAATAGAAAATTTATTGGGAAATAAAGTTTCTGTCCAAGAGGGGAGCAGAAGGGGGGTCTGAGTAGGGTGCCCTATAGCACATATTTTCAACAGGTTGTAAAAACAAGCACCATTCCACAAGCACAGTAGAGCTGTCCTCAAGACTACCTTTCACACAAACCTCCCTACCCTTCTTCACAGTGTTGTCCTACGGAAGTTTCTCCAAAAATCTTTTCTGTAACACCTCACTTCTTTATTCATTTGTCCTTGCATCCTTTCATCCTATGAACAAGAGCTGATCATCTGCCGTGTATCAAGAGCTATGTTATACATCTAGAGTAACATTATACTCTCGTGAATCTCATCATCTAGTGGAAGAGAAAGACTATACAAATGCATATATATATATATATATATATATATATATATATATATATGTAGTGGTTTATGTATAAGTGTCCCCCAAAAGCCTCATGTAGCCATGGGGAAGATTCTGGAATTTGTAACTGATTATTTTGGAAATGGGTGCTATTCCTCCCCTAGAGCAGGTGATTTGTTTTTCAGACAGAGTCTCATAATGCAGTTAAGGCTGACCTTGAGCTCACTTTTGTAGCCAATCTGCCTGCCTCAGCCTCCTAAGTGCTGGGATTACAGGCATGCTGCACCACACTCAGCGTGATTTGCATTTTAATGTAAGAATGGAAGAGAAGTTAGCTGCTTCAGCTGAACTCTTGCTCTTAGCTGCCACCAGGAAAGGTTGTTCTCTGCCATGTGCCTCCCTGCCTTGCAGCCAGCTGAATATGGACTGAAACCTCCAGTAACTATGAGCTAAATAAACCTTTCCTTCCTTCATTTTGAGTGTCAAGTGTTTGTTCCCAGAAATGAGAGAGTAACTAACCATATATATATATATATATATATATATATATATATATATATGTATATATATATTTATATATATATATATACTTATAAGTTCTGTGAAAGAAAAGAACAGAGCAGTGAGAGATAGCAACAATGGAAACCTAAGCAAGATGGAGATTGGAAGCATAAAAAATGTATTTTGGGAGAAAATCATGTTTTAGCTGAAGCCTAAAAGATGAATGAATATTAATAGAAAGTAGTTTTTCAAAATGAACGACTTGTTCAGGGATCTTGAAGTGGGTGCTTAATTGATTAAGGACACTTAAAAAGATAGTGAACCAGGGCAAAACATGCTCACTGAAGTTGGATAATGCAGATTCTTGTAGGTTGTATTAATGAGTTCTTGCAGTTAAGTGCAGTGGGAAGCCACTGAAGTATTTAACTCTAGAGTTCAAATAATGTAATTTGTATCTTTAAAATATCACTTGGAGTGGTATTATGATTGAGCTAGAGAGTAGCAAGAAAATGGTAAGGGGCAAGTTTTGAGGACATGAAAGTTCTTCAGCCAAAGAGACTGTAGTAGCTTAGACTAGGGTTGGCAGTATCCATGAAAAGTGAGCAGATTCAGGAGACACTTTTGAGCTAAAACGAAAAGGATGTGCTAATGAATTGGAAATGACTTGTAGTGGAAGAGGAAAATGAGAGAAAAGATCTATGGTTCTGGCATAAACAACT
The DNA here is from genome assembly GCA_004027025.1 of Myocastor coypus. NCBI lineage: Eukaryota > Metazoa > Chordata > Mammalia > Rodentia > Myocastoridae > Myocastor > Myocastor coypus. Next base: position 9,771 of record PVJA010011856.1, read on the forward strand.
TGATAGATGGTCAATACCATCTATAATCTTGGAGATATATATCATAAAACAGATTCAGAGGTCAGATCTTTTGTGCCACTTTTGGTTTATAATGTTCAACTAGCATCTATACTGTTCAGCCTTGTGTGATGTTAACACAAATGCATTTGCTGGCTTCCTGCGTAGGGTTTCAACTCTCTGTGGACTCTCTAACTTACTCATTTTTATATTACAAAAGCATCTGATATGTGTTGTATTAAATGCTGACTGAGTGATTAAAGGAAGTCTTTTTCTCTTTCAACTACATTTTTTTTACTTAGGTATGAGATGACTTGAATTAAGCTAAGAAACAAAAAAGCTTGACATACAGAGATCTATGTTCTTTGATACACACGTTAAGGTTCATTTAACCATTGATCAACATTTGAACAGAATCAGCTCTTTGCATGATGCATAGGGTTACATAAACTTTGCCCTACAGCAAATCCTTCATTATTGCACTGAAAGTTTCATGGTTACAGAAGAATGCCCCATGGGACTGTGAAGTTAGTGTAGGCTGGGCAGAGAAGACCAGATGTGGACTAAGGGCTTACATTTTTCAGGCAAATGTGGGGTTCCATGACCATGGATTTCAACAAATGGCATCTGGAAACACATGGCTCTGGAGTCTCATATTTGGCCACAAAATAGATAAAATGTTGCTGACTTACCACACTCAAATAAGATAAAACGAAATACAACAAAATGAAAAAAGGTACTCTGGCAACTTTCATGAAATTCTTGCAAAGTTTCTGCAGATAATTGCTGATTCTGCAATTCTGAAGTGGAAACCCAAGCTACCAGATACTTATGATGGAGGTGGTCCATTTTGAACTTAGCCTTAGAACTGAAAGCAGGTACAGTATCTCCTTGGTACCAACTCAGCTCAGCCCTGCTCCTTTTGTAGAGGAAAGTATGGGAAGACATATACACCACTCAAAAGGCACTGTAACTTTCCTTACCACCACAGTAGGATGGGCCAAGAGGCTAGATTCCACAGTGTTTCAGCCATACTTGATAACTGACTGGGCTGTGCAGCTCCACATTAGGGAAAATGTCAAGGGTGTGCCTTATGATAGTTTGCAGAGGCAACACCCGGCCTAGCACCTGTAAACTCAGAACTGAATTGGGCCTTGCTTTGTACTGTAGCACTCAACCAGATGTTTTACAGGATGATGACTTTGACTTTAACCTCTCAGTGGCATTTAAGTTAATTGCCTTCAGGAAACTCTTGGAAACTTTGTCTTTGTCTAGCCACCTCAGCTCCCTATATAAAAAAATAAACAAACAAACATACAAAAAAACCTTTTCTTTGTCTATACTCCCAACAGTCTGAATACTATGGGGCTGATCTTCCTAAAAGTGTCTAAAATGTTAACTCTACATAATTCTGCCATCATGACTTCTCCCTTCCTTGTTTTGTTTTATCCTGGAGAAGGACTAAGACTAACTTAGTTATCATTTTCAGACTTTCCAAAGTGCAGCAGTGTACATCTAGAGGTCCACTTCACGTTCTGCTTTCCAAGGCCATGGAGAGCAACATGTAGGCAATAATGATTCCTAACGTCATCCTTCTTGATCCTGGTTGTGCTTTCTTCCATTCCCAAATATAGATTTGTCTGATTCTTTTTTAACTTTATTTATTTATGTTATGGCTTGCTCAGCCTGCCTTGGGGTTGTGGCTGGCACAGAATGTGGTGCCAGGGATTGAACCATGGTCCCTACAGTTGCCTAAGCTTACCTAAGCAGGCATTTTAGACTACTGAGCTTACTGCCTCCTTGTCTGGTTCTTGATGGGAATTAATATTTTCTTAGTTGGTTTCATCCCTAGGGCAATTTTACCCCAATGATTGACTTTCAAATAATTTAAGAAAGGGACAGAGAGGAGAAAGGGGTCATTTTCACATATGAGGGAAAGAATTTTAGCACATAGCCTTCATTGACCTGTTCATGCAGAAATCTCTTTTTTTGTTGTTATTGCTTTTGTAGAACTGGGGATTGAACTCAGGTCCTTGTGCTTGCTAGGAAAGCACTTATTCTACTGATCTATCTCCCCATGCCCATGCAGAAATCTTATGAGAATGAGTTACAGAGAGGAAAAGTCCCCATATGCAAATATACTGAGACTGAGACAAGAGTATAACTAGCCATGAGAGGGAAAGTCTAGTTGAAGCTATGCTAAAAAGATGTAGCAAGGGAGTTAATGTGGGCAAAGGTCCTACTGGGCATTGTAGGAATACAGAGTATTACTCCAGAGGCGACGGCCAGCCCCTGGGGGAAAGGCTATAGGGCAAGAATACCATGGGCTTTGCCGTATACTTTAAATTTCCTTGACATCATTTATTTCCACTTGTTTTCATCTCTATTCATCCCTATACTTGCTCCAATTTGTGGAATTTGTTTCTGCCTTGAAGTGTTTCATCAATGCAATTTTATACCCAAGTACTGTGATTGTAAAAGCTTTTTACACATAAGTTGATTGTAATTATACTTTTTCACTCGTCATCTAAATCTCATCAGTTACTGACGTTTTCTTCAATATCAGTCCCTTTTGACTTTGCTTCTTTTCCTTTCCTTCTTAAACTGCACATTGCATATTTTCTAGTAGTTTCCATTGGCCAAGGTTTCTGTCTCATTATCACTATACTACAATGGTTTAGGAAATTCATGAGCTATCAATCATTCTAGCACATTTCAGTACTTGCTTGGTTGGAAGATATGACATTCTTTTTAAAAGACCGATGCTTAATTTTACTGATCTAGAAGGGGCCCAGATAAAGGGATTTTTAAAACTCTTTCAGTATTTCTCATGAGAAAATAGGCATAATATCTCTGGAATAATCTAGCATTTTTCACTTCTCTTTCTGTATCTGCCTCAACTGTTCCATGCAAACTGCTTAGAAATTTTATGAAGTTACATGACAGCCACATATGACATTTCTCTTCATGTTAAACAAACCCATGCAGCCTTCCAATTCATTTCTGCCCTTGTGCATTCTAGAAGATAACATTTTCCACATTTCTTAGAGAAAGTAGAATTTTCTACAGCCTCAAACTCTTTCCATGCTTCCTCAAACCTACAAGCATCTGTATCTATATTAGAACTATTTTTCTCCTAGTCCTTCCAAAATTTTTCTTCTTGGGGCCCAGCAGGATGGCTCAGTGCTCTAAAGCGCCTGCTTGGGAGAGCTTGGGTGGCTTCAGGGACCACGGTTCGATCCCCAGCACCACATGCTGCGCCAGCCCTGCCCTCAGGGTGGGCTGAGCCGGCCATAGAAATGAGTGAATAAACAAATAAAGGTTCTGAAACAAGAAAAAAATAAATAAATAAAATATTTTAAAAAATTTCTTCTTTTTGCTAATCTTTGAAATCTCATTCATTAGTGGCTCACTTCAAAAATATTTACATATTCTTTGTCTTTAAAAAGCTTCTCTTTAACCCTATCTGTATATTCCCTCACTAGCTGCTGCACTTGTGTCTCCTTTTCTCCAGTGAAGCATCTTTAAACAGAAGTCTATATGGCTTATCTTTATTCTTACATGTTCCATGTCTTCAGTCCATTAGAATCTGTTTCTGCTTGTATAAAGTACATTTTGCTATGGGCATCAGTGATTCCTCAACTGGAATATCTAATGAACATTACTCAGATGTTTACATTACTCACTAATTTGCGTTGCCTGTGTTTATGAAAATTTGTTCTTTCTTTTTTTTTTTTTTTGTCTTTGTGAGACAGGGTCTTGCTTTGCAGGTGACACTGGCCTTGAGCTCACTTTTGTAGCTCAGGCTGGTCTCGAACTCGCACCGATCCTCCTGCCTCAGCCTCCCGAGTGCTGGGATTACAGGCATGCGCTTCTTTCTTTGATACTCTGATACTGTTATCATGATTCACGTTTACTACTTTGGCTGTTTCTTCAGTTCCTCTTTTTCTCAGATCTCACATATGTACCCATATAGGAATTTCTATTTTCTTATTGTATATTTTTCTCAGCAATTTTACTCATGTCCATTACTTTACCTGTCATCTATATATTTATGACTCCTAGATACATATCTTCTGCACAGATTTCTGTACTGAGGCTTAGGCCCATTTGATAACTGTTCGTGAGCTATTTTTACCTGGAAATGCCACAAACGACCCAAAATCAATGTGCCTATAACTAAACTTGACTTCACTACACCAGTAATTGCAGCCATCCAGGACTCCTCTCTCATTTTCCTCACTGTCTACAATGTTTACATTTCCCTTTCATCTTCTAAGTCCTTGTTACTTATTTGTTCCTTTATGTCTTGGCAATTGCTTTTCTATATTCTCATGAATTATTTTTTTATGTATTTAGTACAGGGTCTTAACTACGTAGATCAGACTCATAGTGATCCTCCTGTTTTCATCCTCCCAAGAGCTAGAATTACAGGCTCGAGCACCAGCCACCACTGCCAGTCTCAATCACCTTTTCAGCACCCCCCGTAGGCAGGGCAGGCAAGACATGCCAGGGATAGAACGGCAGCTACTGTGTTTTGCCTAAGAAGCAGTTTAGTCCACTGAGATATCTGGTTGGGCTTTATTGGTCTGAGTTCTTTTTTCTTCATTATTTTTATTTATGTACTTAGTTCAGGGTCTACAGGGCTCCATACAGAACCTGGACTTGTAGTTATCCTTCTGTTGTCAGCCTCACAAGAACTTTGATTATGGGTGGGGTCCACCATGCCCAGTCTATGTTCTCATTTATTTTTTAAGCATTTATTATTATTATTATTCATTATTTACAATAGTCAATATATTGCATAATGTTGTCTTCATCATAGCTGTTCAGAGTATAAGATACAGAAAATCACCAGGATATCTTACTGAATACAAATTACTGGTCAGTAGATTTGGGGTGGAGCCTGAGCTTCTGAATTTCTAATAAGCTCCCAGGTGCTGCTGGCATAATAGATCTATGGAACATACCTTGAACCAAAAAGGACAGAGGTCTTCGTGTAGGAATACTCTAGTCAATATTGCCCCCAGAGCGTGGTTGTACAGGCTGTGTACTGCACACCGCTAGTGCACAGCCCTGCAATGTTTACATCTTAGTCTTTGTGCAGTGTGATTCATGGTGTTGTGTTCTGCATTTTTCTTTCTTCAGAGTGAGAACATCTTGATGAATGAATAGCTCTGCACAATCTTCCTCCACTTGGGCCAGTCTAAAAAAAAGGTATTTCTTTCTTCATAAATAAAACATTGATCAGTACAGTTGAAAAAAATCAAAGCCAGCCTGCCCATGATGAGGGTATCCCACTTGGTATTTAAGACAAAATGGGAGGAGGGAGGCAAGGAAGTTAGCTGGCTGGGTGGCTGGCTGGCTGGCTGCCTGGCTTGGCTGACCCCATTCTTATGCTAACAACAAAGTCTTGATTCCAGGCTGCAGCTGCTGCTTGTGTGGCGGCTTGGGCCATTCATAGCAGCTTGCTTTATGAGTGCCAGACCCTCAGAACAGGTGCTGGCCCCACTTGTTATTTTGCACAACCCTGCCTGTCCAGACAGGGAGCTGATTATTGCTGTGAATCAAGGATTACTGTTGATTTACCAGCTTCTCCAGAACAAAGGGACCAGCCTCAAGACAGCTATTTTTGCTGGTCTTAGTGAGACTGACTTCATCAAAGATAACTTGGTCCTCAAGGAGATGGGTCTTCACTGGAAATAAGGTCAAGGAAAATGAGACTCAGGTAAATAGTTCCCCTGGGATAGGCCAGGGAGTCTTGAGTCAGAAGGTCTGTGACATTCAACTCCCTGTCCCCAAGCAGATCAAAGTTTACTGAGCAGCTCCCAAAACTTCTTTGTGCAAGGGCTGCTGCTTTGAGCTCTGCTGTCATCTGTCTGCTGCATTGGCCAAGAGAAAGAGAAGGCCAGCTGGCTTTGTGTGTGTGTGTGTGTGTGTGTGTGTGTGTGTGTGTGTGTGTGTGTGTGTTCCTTTATTCCTTTTCTCAGCCTCAGCACCAGGTTTTGGCAACAAGAATATCTGCTTTTCTTTTTTGTCAGTGAAAGGCAGAAGCTCTTTTGCATGGTGTTTATACAGACCTGTTCTAGGGTGAAACAGTCTAGATTCATAATCTAGGCTTGTTCTTAGCTATATAAACCTAGGCCATCACTGATATCTGGAAGCTCTAGTTGGCACCTGTCATTCTAGTATCTCCCACAGGAGGCTGTAGTGAGGATTTATTATTAATTAAGGAAAGCCCACACTGAGAGAGCACTCCTGAGGAATGGACACTCTTTTTTTTTGGCTTTTTGAGACAGGGTCTCACTGTGCAGTTCAGGCTGGCTTTGAGCTCACTTTTGTGCCCAGGCTGGCCTTGAACTTGCAGCAATCCTCCTGCCTCAGCCTCCCAAGTGCTGAGATTACAGGTGTGAGCCACCACGCCCGGCGGAATGGACACTCTTGTAAATACTTTATATGTTGTACTTCATGAAATCCTCAAAATGACCCACGTGAAAGAGGCTCATATTATTCCCATTTTATAGATGAGGAGTTGAGGCTCAAAGGAGATTCCGTTGCCCAAGTTATACAGCCAGCAGAAGGCACAGCTGGAAATTGAACTTAACAGTCTGCTCCAGAGGCTCCCTCATAGTCACAGCTGTTTATACTATGAAAGCAGAAGGAGAAGCACAGTGCCAGGCACATGAAAGTCCTTGGTAAATGAAGTTAGTTAGTTAGTTTTCAATGACTAAGCTGACTTAATAACACTTTTTAAATGATATTCCAATAGGTAAGTATATATTTTTAAATATGAAATCTTGGTTTCCAAAAGTGGAGTTTCTTTTTTAAAAACTGTTTTTTCTGTATTTTTTAGGGAAGGGTGTACATGGTGTTCAGGGTGTCACTACTAGATCACACTGATAATGATCTGACTGTTAACAGCCTCCCAAGAGCTGAGATTACAGGCACATGCCACCATGCCCAGGCTCAATTGCCTTCTCAGCAAGCCCCGGGGGTAGGGCCAGCACAGCAGGCCTGGGTTGGCCCTTGGAGTTTTCTTAAGAGAAAGAATCATAGTCTTCGTTGCCCTCCAGGTTCCAGCTTGATTCACTTAACCAGAGGAGGGCAACACAGCTCCTTTAGCCATTTGGCTTAGGATCAATTGTACCATCTAGGGCAGCTTTTGCTTTCTGCACCGCCTCCTTTTCATTCTACAGAGTCTTTAGGTCCACTGCTTTCCCCCACAATCTGTTTCCTTGTGAATTTAATTTACTTAGTATTTCAAAGAACAAAAGGAAAAGAGGGAACAGGGGAAAAGAGAAAGGAAAAAAGGAAGAGAAAGAAAGACAGATAGGCAGACAGACAGACAGAAAGGAAAGGAAAGAAAGAAAGAAAGAAAAAGAAAGACAAAAAGAAAGAAAGAAAGAAAGAAAGAAGAGAAGAGAAGAGAAGAGAAGAGAAGAGAAGAGAAGAGAAGAGAAGAGAAGAGAAGAGAAGAGAAGAGAAGAGAAGAGAAGAGAAGAAAATTTAAAAAGAAAATTCAGACTAATGTTAAGCAAGGTAAGTCAGGCTCAAAGACATGTATCACATATTTTTCTAATACCTGGGATCTAGGGGGAAAATGACAGAGGGGATGGTGTAGACAGTCCTAGTCTTTATGAAAATTCCACAATAGAGCCGAATACTCTATGTAGTTAATATACACTAATATAAGGTATGATGATTGGAACAGCCCTATTTCATATCTAATCTTAAATAGATTGGGACAGCTGCTTTAAAAGAATACTTATTTGCAAAGTAATATACTCATAATGTAAAATGAAGTGCGAAAAACAGGGATATATATATATATATATATATATATATATATATATAGAGAGAGAGAGAGAGAGAGAGAGAGAGAGAGAGAGACAGAGAGAGAGTTGAAGCTCAAAGTAGATTACTTTGCCTTTCCTTCGAATCTATGGTGGCACATGCCATGTCGACCCCAGAACACCAGGTGCCTTGCAGCAGTCACCATAACCTGGCATGGTGGCGCACTCCTGTGATCCCAGAGCTGGGGAAGCTGAGAGAAGAGGACCACTACCAGTCTGAGCTGCATAGTGAGACCCTGTACCAAATAAATAAATAAATTAAAAAGATTTTCAAAGTGAAAAAAAATGGTTTGTAAGGCTGAGGAGATAGTTCAGCAGCATAAGTGCCTTCATGGCAAGTGCAAAGTCCCAACTTAAATCCCAGGTACAAATATATCGAATTTTCCTGAAATTTAAATGAATGGAAATGAATTATAATTAAAACTAGGCCTAAAGAAAATTTGAGACAGGCTTTGTCTGCACTGTGTAAGTGATATATCCTGTTCCCAGTAACATTTGTACTAGAGATAATGACTGTGACCATTACATGTTGGCAGAAAGCATTCTGTGTATGCAAGGGAAAACAAGGCCATTAAACAGAGCCATACATAGCTTCAAGGCATAAAGTGAGCTCTCAGTGCACTCTAAGGCTTTCTAATCATTCTACTTTTTATTACTGAATATTCACAGATTTATGGTAAGCTGACCTAATGTTACAGAGGGGTCCCTGTGTACTCTTCACCAAGTTTGTGCAATAATCACAAATTAACATGACCTTCATAAAGTGTCACACTGGAAAAATTACACTGATGCAATAAGCTCATGTTCTCTGTTAATTGACAACATGAGTAGGCTTGTGCATACTGTACCACGCTCAAGGTATAGAACTACTTCATCTGTGCAAATATCTTCCTGTCACTGTCCCTAGATAGTCAGATGAACATTCCTTCCTATTATCCTTACCACTATTCTATACTATATCTGTATGGTTTTGTCACTCAGTTGAATAATATAAATAATATAATAAATTGTGAGGTCTTTTATGATTCTTTTTACTCAATGTGCTAGATACCCATCCAGCTTGTTACATATATGAGTTGTACATTCCTATGTACCATTGCATACTATTCCATGGTATGTGTCTGGGGTTTTTTCTGCAGTCCCTATTGTTCCAGTGATCCACCTGTCTGTTTTATGACAGTACCATGACACTGTAGCTCTGTAGTATAACTTCAAATCTTGGATTACAATGTCTTTGACTTTGCTCTTTTACTTTATTTTTTATTATGATTTTCTTTTATTTTAAGGAGTTAAAACAGAAGCAAGAAAAACAAAAACAAAAACAGAAATAGGGTAACAGACAACAATATGTATGTTACAGATTTTCAAAACAAGAATAGCTGATGAACAATGATTGATATATTATCTTTTTTTTATCATCATATCTGTTGTTCTGATTAACAAATATAGTTATGCAATATTGGGCATATGCCCAGTCTTCATCTTTGTAGTAGTTGTTCAGAGTACAAGATGCAGACAATGTCTTTTATTTTTATTTTTTTTATTAATTTTAATGAAAAGAAATAGCAATGAGACAGTTTCATAACAGGTTAGTAGGACAGTTATAATAATTAATATATTGCATGTTGTTGTCTTCATAGTATTTGTCCAGAATACAAGACGCTATTCTGTGTCTCTAGTTCGGTCTGAATGTTAAAATTGTTTTCTCCAGGTGTGCGATAAATGCTAGTATTAGAATTTTGATACTGATTGCATGAAATCTGTATATTAAGTAAGATGTCTGGACATTTTTATTATATTGCTTCCCTTATCCAAGAGTAGGGGATTTTTTCAATTTTCTGATGTCCTCTTCAATTTTCTTTTTCTATATTTTTGGTTATAGAGGCTTTGCATTTTCTTATTTCAGTTAATTTCTCAGTATTTAATTCTACTTGGTACTACTGTGCATGGTGTTTTTCCTAGTTTCTTTCAAAGTGGATTCATCGTTAATGTTTAGGAGTGCTATTGATCATTGTGTGTTGGTTTTGTATTCTCTTGTTATTGAATTTTGTTATGCTAAATCTTTTGGTGGATATTTTGTGTCTGCTATATAGAAAACCACATCATCTACAAATATTGATAACTACACTCTTCCTTTCCTATGCATAACCCATTTTATTCTTTTTTTCTCAATTGCTCTTGTTAATGTTTCTAGTGCTATGTTCCACAGGAGTGATAATGTTGGACATCCTTATCTTGTTCCTGATTTCAGAATAAAAGCTTTCAGTTTTGCTCCATTTAATATGAGGTTATCAGTACACATATCTTAAGTGGCTTTTATCAAATTGAGATAAGGTCCTTCTGTACCTATTTGGTGGTTTTATTATGAAAGGATATTGGATTCTGTCAGTGATATTTTCTACATCTACTGAGATGATCATGTGATTTTTGAACTTCTAGCCATTCCTCAGTTTATGAGCACATGGTTTCTTCCAAGATCTAGCTATTGCAAATTGTACTACTATAAACGTGGGTGCACATGTATTGTTATGGTACAATGTTTTTAATTATCCTATGAAGATATCCACAAGGAGAATCTCAGTCTATTAGGACCTCCAATCTTAGTGTTTGTGATGTATCTCCACACTGATTTCCATAGTGGTTGCACCAGTTTACACCCCCCAACAGTGGAGAAGTGTTCCTTTTTCCTCACAGCCCCACCAGCACTTGTTCTTGGGCGACTTCTTGATAATAGCCATTCTTTCTGGGATAAGATGGAATCTCAGTATTATTTTGCATCTTTCAAATCACAAGTGATGTTTAAAATTTTTTCACATATTTATTTTCTGTTTGTATTTCTTCATCTGAGAGGTGTACGTTCATAACAGATGACCATTTTTGGACTGAAACTTTAAATATGGGGTGTCTTATTTTTATTTGTTTTTAGTTCTCTATATATAACCAAATGTCATCCTTTGTCTGAGGAACAGCTGGGAAGCTTTTTCCCACATTGTGTGTTGTCCCTTCACTCTGTTACTGGTTTCTCTTGATGAAAGTTTTTTTTTTTAATAAGATAGGATCTCAGTTGTTGATTTTTTGAGATAGTTGATATGTGATCAAGATTTCTTTTCGTAAGTTCTTTGCCTAATACAATATTTTCAAGATGTTTGATAATTTTATCTTCCAACAGATTTTATGTTTATGTTTTAATATTTACATCTTTGATACATTTAAATTTTAATTTCATAAATTGGGAAAGATATGCATTCAAGTTTAATATTCGCATATGCAAAGCCAGTTTTTATTTTCAGCACCACTCATTAAAGATACATTGTCGCAGTATTGACCTACTGGTATTTTGACAAAAGTCATGTAAAATACTACCTGTCTTTCATTATGCCCTCACTGTGTTAACCTACCACACCATATGACTGAATTTTAAATTATACATGAAGCAAAATGATGCCAAAACATAAAATGTCCCTTGAATTATAAAAATAAACAAATAAAAGTTTAAAATAAATACAAAAAAAGAGCCTATCTTTCTTCCAGTGAATAGATTTGGCCCAATTGTCAATGATAAGGTGGACAAGTATGTCTGGTTTTATTTCTTCAGCTTCTAATCTTTTCCATTTGACTGTATGTATTTTTTACAAATATTACACTATTTTTATTACAGTAGCTTTATAGCATAATTTCATGTCAGAAATTGTAATGAACCACTTGTTGCCCACAATTTAATTTGCTATTTCAGGTCTCTTCTGGTTCCACATAAATTTTAGAATTGTTTTCTCTAATTCTGTGAAATTTGTCAATATAATTGCAATCAGAACTACATTATATCCATATAAAAATTTTGAAAGTATGATTATTTTCACTATATTGCTCCTTCCTACCCAAGAACAGGGGGTATTATTTTCTGATATCATTTTCTATATCACTTTGTAGAGTACTGTAGTTTCCAATATAGAGGTGTTTCACATTCTATATTGAATTGTTTCCTACATATTTTTTTTTCTTCGGAGGCCATTGTGAAAGGCAATGTCTCCCTAACTTCTCTCAGTGATATTATTATTTGTATATAAGAGATCAATTGATTTTGAAATTTTGCCATTTTATCCAACTATACTTCTTCATTTGCTTAATAAACCCAGGAGTATATTTAGTGGATATTTTGATCTTTCATTTAGAGTATTATGTAATATGAAAATAATGATGACTTAAATTACTAATTTCTGGGGCTGGGGAGATACCTCCGTGGCAAAAGTCCCTGTCTGGCAAGTGCAAGGTCATGAGTCCAAACCCTGGTCCTGCAAATAAATAAATAAAGAAATAAATAAACTCCTTTCCGACTGTTAGTTTTATTCTTTCCACTTATCTAATTTCTCTGGCTAAAGTTTCCAGGCCTATGTTGAACAAAAATAGACAAAGTGGACATACTTGTCTTATTTCACATTTGAGAATATAAGATTTAGTCTTTCATCTATTTAGTATGATGTTGGCTGTTGGTTTGTTATAGATGTCTTTTATCAGGTTGAGATAAAGACCATTTATTCCAATTTCTATAGGGTTTTTAAACATGTATGGTTGCTGGGCTTTGTCAAACTTTTTTCTGCATCTATCAAGTTGATATGATTTTTATAATTGGTTTGGTTAATATGCTGCAATACATTTTTTACTTACATATGTAGAACCATATCTGTATCTCTGGCATTAATCCAATTTGGTCATGTTGTAAAATTTTCTTGAGGAGTTGCTCTCTTGTCTGTGCCAGTGTTTTTCAGGATTCTTGCATCTATGTTGATTAGAGAGATTGGGCTATAGTACATTTTGTTAGTTGGGTCCTTCTCTAGTTTTGGTATCAGAATAATTGGGAGTATTGCTTACATTTGAATTTCATTAAAGAGCTTGAAAAATAGCACTGTTAGGTCTTCTCAAAATTTCTTGTGGAATTCAGCAGTCATTCAGTGAAAGACTATGCTTTTTTATTAGTATGTTTTTCATTACATATTCAATTACATTGATATTGGTTTATTTAAGTTTTTACAACACATTGGTTCAGCTTTGGTAATTCAAATGATCTGGGAATCTGTGCATTAATGTCTATATTTTTTATCATAATAGAATACAAGTTTTCAAAGTAGGTGTAGATGATCTTCACTTCTGCACTGTCTGTTGTGCTTTCAGTCTTTTCATTGCTAATTGCATGGATTTGAGTCTTTTCTTTCTTTTTCTTGATAAGGTTGGATAAGGATTTGCTGGTTTTGCTAACCTTTCAAAAAGCATTTCAATTTATTTATAGTTTATATTGTTTTCTTAGTCTCCAATGCATTAATTTCTGCTTTGATCTTTATAATTTACTCCCTTTTATGAGCTTTAGACTTTGTCTACTCTTCTTTTTCTAAAAATTCAAGGTTCATCATTAAGTTGTTTATTTGTATTTGTTCTGTTTTCCTAACATGGGTATTAATTGCTATAAGTTTCTCTTTTAGGACTGATTTCATCCTGTAGCATAAGTTCTTGTACGTTGTGTTTTCATCATCAGTGAATTATAGAAACTGTCTACTTTCTTATTTAATTTCATCTGTGGTCCACTGGTTATTGAGTCTTAAGCTATTTGTTTTTCTTATGTATTTAGTACAGGGTCTATAGGGCCTCATTATACACATCAGACTCATACTGTTCTTTCTGATTTCAGCTTCCCAAGCACTGGGATTCTGGTGTGCACCACCATGCCCTTTCTCATATCCCTCTCAGTGCGCCCCTGGGGCTGGCCTGGTCCATGTGTCTGCCTAAGCAGGTGCTTTAATCCGCTGAGTTATCTGGCTGGTCCAGGTTTATGGTATTTAATTTCCATGTGTTTATGAATTTCCTGTGGTTTCCTTTGCTATTGATTTCCAATTTCATTGAATCATGGTCTGATAATATGCCTGAGATAATTTCAGTTCCTTTATATTTATTTATGCATGTTCTATGAGCTAGTATGCAGTCTCTTTGGAGAACATCCCATGTGCATCTGAGAAGAATGTGTATTCTGATGTGGTGTAAAACACTTGGTAGATAACTACTGAGTGTATTTATTCCAAAGTCTCCTTCATTTCTAACATGTCACTGTTCAGTTCTGGCCTATTTGGTCTATCTCTTTGTGATGGTAGGGTGTTGAAACCCCTAATTACAATCGTATTACTCCCAAATTGATTTTTTCCTGTCCATTAATATTTATTTTATATAGTCGGGTGCACTGGTATTTGTTGCACTTATCTTTCAGATTTTTTAAATTAAATTAAATTTTATTATTTTGTTTTGAAAAGTAAAAGACAAAACCAAGAATGAAAATCAGATATAATGACACAAACAGCAATATACAACAATACGTATGTTACAGATTTTGAGAACAAGAATAGCTGATTAACAATGATACATTATCTATTGTCATCATCAAATCTTTTGTTCAGATTAATGGATATAGGTGTGTAAGATTCGATATATGATTGCATATTACCACTTTTTTCTAGAAGCTGTAACTTTTTGTTCTTGTCCATCTTGTTTTTCATTTTGTCTTTTTTTAAAATTTATTTTTATAAGAATGCAGTAATAATTGATACGGCATTACAAAGAGTACACATTTAGAAGGCCAAGATGACAAGTATTCAAGCATAATTTTTGTATTACACATTGCTATCCTCAGTGTAGTTAGTTAGATCACAGTTATCAGCATACAGTTTGTCAAAGTGAAGATTCTGCACATTAACTACTATTTTCAAAAAAACGATGGAAATTTTTAGTACAATCACCTCAACCATCTTGTATATGTACTTGCATCTTTTTCCTCCGGCCTTCTTCCTATCTTTTCTCCATTATCTCATCTTTATTGTTTAATCCTTAAGTTCCATTTCTCTCTGCTTTACTATACCTGTTATAACTTTCAGGTTTTATTTCTTGTTTTCAGCTCTTAAACTATGGAGACTATACGATACTTACACATGTTGGTCTGATTTATTTTCCTTACCTTTCAGATATTTAACTCGTCCTCTTGTATTGATCTCTTTTCAAGGACATAGTGACCTTCTTTATCTCTCTTAATCAGTCTTGACTTTACATTCCTTTACAAATAGAGTAACTATCTTTGTTTTTTTTTTCTGAGTTCTTGTCATACGCACTATCCATTCTTTGACTCTCAGTCTGTGACATTTTAAAATTAAATGTGTTTCTCATGTGCGAAATTTTGTTGAATCTTGATTCTTGATCCATTTTGCAGGGAATAGGTTTTCATTGGTGAACAGAGACCATTAATATTGATGGATATAACTGACATGTATTGACTTATCCTTGACTTGTTATTTTTATGTTGTTGCCTCCCCACTCTTTCCCTCGTTCTGTTTAGTTGTTTGCCATGCCTGGTGAATTCTTTCTGTTTTCTCGTTAGTAGAGTTGTAGTCTTTGTTATTTCTATCATGTTATTCAAAATATTTTAGAATGCTTGGTTGATGGTCATAAATTTTCTCAGATGCTTTTTGTTATGGAAGCACCTTATGTCTCGATCAGTTTTGAAAGATAGTTTTGTGGAGTACATAAGTCTGGGTTGAAGTTTGTTTTCCTTTAGAACTTGAAATATTCACTCCAAGTACTCCTTGAATTGACAATTGTGTTGAGAAGTCAGCTGTCATTTTGATGGGCTTTCTTTTATAGGTGATTTGTTTCTTTTCCCTAAAAACTTTTAAGATTCTATTCTTATGTTGAATTTCTGGAATCTTGTCTATGATACACCTGGTTGTAGTTTTTTTTATTATTATTACGACAAATTGGAATTCTATATGCCTCCTTTACTGTACGTCAAATTCTTTTTGCCCACCAGGAAAGATTTTTGCCATGGTATCTGTGAAGAGTTGTTTTATTTTTATCATTTATGCCATCTTTTTTTTTTACTCCAGTCAATCTTAAATTATGCCCAGGGCCTGCCAGATATCTCAGTGGACTAAAGTGCCTGCTTAGGCAGGGCGCAGGGACTGGGGTTCTATCCCTGGTGTACTGTGCTGGCCCTGTCCCCAGGGAGCTCGAGACAGGGATTGAGACTGGACGTGGTGGTGCACACTTGTAAACCCAGGGCTTGGGAGGCTGAAAACAGGAGGATTACTATGAGTTCCAATTTGTGTAGTGACCACATAAACCCTGTACCAAATGCACACAGAGCAGTTATTCTTTGCCTCAACTAGCAGCTGCAAGATTGATTTCCCATGGTCCATTGCTACTTTTAAGGAATGCTTCTTTCCGTGATCATTAACCACAAACTTCTATATCTGAGATCCTATCCTAACATTTGTTTAGACTGCTACAGAAACTTTCAATAGAACTTTTATTGTCCTGATATCTGCTTGAATCTGTTATACATTCTATTTATTTCTTATGTTGAGCATTCATAGCTTCCATCATTTTCTGAAGAACCACTATTTTTATCAATATCTGTTCTAAAATCATTAAGCATGGTTTTCATTGTGGTCACCATCTCTGCAGTTATCTGAGAAATTATTCCTGATTTGATTTTTTTTCTAGAGGCTTATTCAATTACTTTGTTGTTACCATTGCAGAGAGGCCCAGTGAGTGGATTTTTGATTATCCCAACTCATTGCCTCTGATTTTGCCTTTGCTGATCTCTGTCTTTGAGTTTGCATCTTGCTTAAGTGTCTTCTCCTTTTCCTTTTTCATTTAATTCTGGAGTGACACTTGTACTTGCCTTTGATGGGTTGCTTTATTGTTAGTATTTAGAACACTTAGGAAATGCCTGCTTCTCAAATGTATCTTTCAGGTATGTCTGGTTTTTGGTTTTTGGCTCTGTTGCAAGATATTACGTCCTCAATTTGTTGGAGGTGAGAAATTCCTGCCTGTTTGGCAAAGATGTTTTTCACTCTGCTGCACTATTTTCTATGAGGCTTACACAATTTGGTCTTGGAATACCAGTAAGAATAGCACCAGCTAAGGAACTCCTTCAGGTCCACTACTTTGCTCCGCCACTGTGTTTCTCTGTGGAGAACTCTGGGGTTTCCATAAGTTACCAAGTATGCACAAGTTTGAACCACTCCTCCCACGCAGTGAGTCTTTCTCAGGGAGAAGGCATTGTCAGCTATTTCCTTCGTCGTCACTGAAATTTAACTTTCCTCTCTGTGGGCTTCAATTAATGCTTCAGATCCTTTCTGTGTCTAGGGAATCCATTTCCCTACTTCTTGCCTTTTCTGTATTGCTATGTTATTGTGTGTAGACAACAACACTTGGAGAAGCTCTTTGCTACTTACCACACTGCCATTTCTGTTGACCACCCACACTCGAGCTTTTCATATAAGTAAGGTTTTTTTATGACTTTAATTTCACTGGCTCTTATTAGAACAATGAGAGTTTTTCAGTGTTGGTTCAGTTTCAGTAATTCACACATATATAGAATTATATTCTCTTTTTTTCTACAACATATTAGCATACAGATATACTAAGTACTTATTAATAATTTTTTTGTTTTCCGAGTCTGTTGTCATTTCAGTTTTACTATTAAGTGCATTTCATTGTAGTTTTCACTTCTTTGCTTTGTTTGGTGGTCTCTGGGCTTATATAATTTGTTTATTCTTTTGAATATCGAACTCTTCAATTCATTGACTCTTACTATTACTTTTAGTCTCAATTTCGTTGCTTTCTCTCTGATCTTTATAAATTTCCTTCTTATACTGACTTTGGGTTTGGATTTTCTTGTTTGGATAGAGAATTGAGGTGTCGTCAGGTTATTTCATTGGATTTTTTTTTTTTTTTTGACTGTGGCCTTTGCACCTATATGCTTCACTCTTAAGTCTGCTCTCACTGCAACTGATAACTACTGGTATGTTGTAGTGTTTTTACCATATAGTTACAGAAACATCATTTGTGTGTGGCTCGGGTCTAGATGTTCTCTCAAAGTCTTCTGTGGTCATAGGTGGACCTTTTCTCAGAAATGGCTAGGTCTAGAGTGTATGCTGCTATAATTGATTCATTGTACAATGCTATGCTCAAGGGCAGTAGGAGTAAGGGTGTAAGTGATATGTGGACTAAGTAGTCCAGATAAGACAGAAGAAGCAGAAAGATGCTGTTAAGTCCCTTGTTCATTTTGCTGCCCTATGGGGATCAGTAACTGCCCTGTTTGATCATCTCTGCCAAGCTTAGCCTGCCTTAGAGCCAGCTAACAACAGAATGAAACCTCTATACAAAGTAAACATTTCACTGTTTGACTTTGGGATATTTTGTCTTAGCTGGTAGAAAAGTAACCAAGATAGAATTGGGCACCATAGAAGTGGTGTTGCTTTGAATGTACCTAGCAGCCTTTGGATCTGGCTTGTGGGATGGGAAAGAGAAAGGACTGATTCAGAGATGCTGTCTGAAAAAGTAGAGCTTCAGAGCTTGAGTCTATAATCTATGTCAGATTCTGTTTAGATCTTAGAAGACCAGAAGGTTGATGGAAATCGTTCCAGGAGAGAGGCTTCTACTGTGAAGAAGGACCTGCACTGATTGCTGGACTCAAATGGTGTTATTCCTTGGCAGAAAGTTTTCTGAAGTTTTCTCATCTCTGGAGGCTTTGCCTGAGACTAAGGCTAAGGGTGGTGGACTAATTAATCTCGTAGGAAAAATTTCAAGGCAGTCTAATGTTGACTGCCTAATTTCAAAGCAGTCTAATGATGGTAGCATAGCTACTTTTAGGTACTTCTAGCCAAAATTATATTGAGAATTGGGAGCAAAGAGCCTGGCAGAATGATTAAAAATATTGTGCGTATCCATAAATGAAGTTCCAGTAAAGGTTTGGGCTGTAAAGACAGAGCAAAGCATATCTTGCTTGCTGAGCAGGAACAGACAAATAATACGTACAGCCAGAAAGGATGATCTGAGTGTACTACAAGGACCAGTAGGACTCCAGCCTTTGCATCCGCGGAGTTGCAAAAGTGAATGACTTTGCTTTGAGAAGTGAGCCCCAGAGCAACATGTTCCACAATGGTAGGAACCTAGAGTAGTTGGTCTTCTTCATTTGGTTCATAGGCACTTGATGCTACAGCCGAGATAGAATCTGGCTCCTACTTCAGCTCATGGTCACCCTTGGTATCATCCACATGAATGCCTATTTGAGATGTATCCACTATTCAAGAGTTAGAACATCAGGATAACTTGTAATTTGACTTCAGAAGGATGACTGAGAAGCCATGCAGTGTACCCCTGAGAGGGCAGTGTGTAATGCTGTGAATGCAAAGCCAAAGTAGCACTGGGGATCCAAGAAGTTAGGAGAAGCCAGGAAAGTGCATTGTTTGAGGAAAACTGCAAGGAGGGAGTAGAGTCAGTCCATTTGAAAAGTCATGGGACCTACAACTATCAAAAGTGCCATAGGAGCAGAGTCATCTGATCTCTTTGGAGTTAACTTGTCACAAAATGCTTTGGATGTTATATGTAGAATTATGTACTTAATATTTACCTTGCTGGATTTTGGAGTTGCTTTTGTCCAATTCTATTGTATTCCCTTGTGTATTAGTCATTGTTTTCCTAGAGAAACAGATATAACCCAAGACTTACATATGTATAAGAAGTTACAAAATGAGCTTATGACACTCAGGCACAGAGTTGGATGGGTAAAAGTGCAGAGGGTATCTGCACACTGGAGAACAAATGTTTAAGTCTAAGGTCTGGAGTTAACTGTACTATCTGTGTAAGTTCATATCAATAGGCCAAGGTGTTCTACCTTGGAAGGTTGAAGATTCTGTGCAGGAAGGCTGGAGAGTCTATGCCAGAAGTTCTGAAGGATCCATCGCAGAAAGTGAAGATTTGGCACTACAAGGATGAAGAGTCTGCACTGGAAGCCATGAGCAGATATCCAAGATGAAGGCAATGACTAGAGCTCCTCTGAAGAACAAAACAGATTCATTCTTCCTCATTTTCCCTTTGAAACATCTTCACTAGGATGGTATTCTACACCCTAGTGTGCAGAATTTCTAAACTGATTTTGCTAAGCTTCTAAACCTGACAAATTGACACAATCAACTATTACATACTAAGGTCGAAATGAAAATGTTCACCTTGTGCCACTGAATGCTGAAAATGTTTAATTTTATTTTCATTTGTACAGAGACTTGCAGCTAAGAGGTCTCCTTAGGTATCTCAGGAGACTGACTTTTCAGCATTGTTGAAACTGTTAGAAAGTTGGAACTCTTGAGGATGGATGAAATGTTTTTCTTGCATAAAGGGTTATGCATAATGCATGCATCTGTGTGGGACCAGAGATGGAATGTCATGGCCTGTGATTAGATGTGCCCCTAAAGTCTCATGCAGTCATAGGTGAAAGCAGTGGTTCTCAGCCTTTCTAATGCCGTGACCCCGCAATACAGTTTCTCATGTTGCAGGGACCCCAAACCAAAAAATAATTTTGGTGGCGACTTCACATTACTAATTCCAATAAATAATATGTCACCATGGCATAACATGGGTTTAAATATGTATTTTCTGATGGCTTTAGGTGACCCCTGCGTTTTCTTCGTTCGACCCCTGCTGGGGTCACGACCCACATGTTGAGAACCACTGTGCTAGAGTAAGCTGGATCTAAAGCATGTGAAGCTGGAATTAATTTATACTGCAGTATTACGTTCAAGAGCACTAGGATTAAAAGTATGAGTGCTACCTTCCATAACTAGTCTGGATAAGATATAAGAGGCAAAAACATGTAGATGAGGTCTGCTGCTTGTTTTGCTACTTTTTGTCTGCTACTGTTTCTCTGCTGCTACTGTACCTTGAAGCCAGCTGACTACAGGCTGAAACCTCTGCAAACTAAACGGACTGAACCCTTTGCTCTTTAACTTTGGCTATTGGGTGTTTTGTGTCAGCAATGAGAAAAACATAACTAAGACATCTTGTAATCCATTGTATATATAAGTGTATATTGATAAGGTGCAATATGTTTGCATCTTTTCTGTGCTTTTCTAGTTTTGTCGTTCTATTATTAGTAAATATGCCAATTCTTTTATATTTAGTTCAGATTTCTGTACTGGACAGTGTCTGGTCTGTTTTGGAAAAAGTTCCAGGTGCTGCTGAAAAGAATGTGTATCCTGTTGTTGATGGGTAGATATCATGGTAGATATCTACGAAGTTTGTTGGTTCAAAGATTTTATCTTACTCTGACATTTGTTTGACCTTTATGATTCTAGTTTATCTAGTTGGGATAATAGGGCATTGACATACTTCAAAATAGTTATGTGAAAAGTGGAAAGGAAGAAAGGGAAAAGAGAAAAATGCAAATTAATTGTGAGTATCTCAGTTCACAGAAAAGGAAGGTTTGTGCATATATATATATATATATATATATATATATATATGCTTTATGTTAATATCTCATACTCTGAATAGTTAGCTCAAAGATAAAAAAACATAAAATGTATTAACTAGTGTTATTCTCCTATTATCTTGTTACAAGGGTTTTTGTTTATTTGGTTGGTTGTTTTTTTTTTTTTTTTTTTTTTTTTGCATTTTAGGTATTTGGTACTGGGTGTCACTATGCAGCTCATACTCATAGTGATTCTCCTGTCTCAGCCTCCCTTGCACTGAGATTACAAGCGTATGCCACCACACCAGATTTCAGCCTGGGAAGGCATGCCTCAGGTTCTGGGGTAGGCACAGCATGCAGCACAAGGGATCAAACTTAGGACCCTGAGCCTGCCAATAAGGCAGTTAGCTCACCAACCTATTTCCTCAACCCTATCCTCCTCTTTTTTCCTCCTCCTACTCCTCCTCCCCCTCTTCCTCTTCCTGTTGTTGCTGTTGTTGTTGTTGTTGTTGTTGTTGTTGTTGTTGTTGTTCTTCTTCTTCTTCTTCTTCTTCTTCTTCTTCTTCTTCTTCTTCTTCTTCTTCTTCTTCTTCTTCTTCCTCTCATTTTATGTATTTGGTACAGGGTTTCACAGTTCAAATTCATATTAATCCTCCTGTTTTCATAAACATGTCTGGACTCGGTCATGACTCGCTGTGCCCTGGGGGGCAGGGTCTGTGTGGCATGCAGGATCAGTGATTGAACCCTGGTTGGTCCTTGTGCTTGCCTATGTTTGTTAGAAAGTTTTTTTTTACTTCTTTTCCATAAAATAAAAAAATGTGTTCGTGTTTATCTCTTCTTTTATTTTCAGTAGTACTTGTTTTTATGAAATTGTAAGTATTTGAGGGAATATATATTAATAATTGTAATTGATGCCTATTGATTTCTTCCCTTAACCAAAATGTAGTGAATTTCTTTGTCTCTTTTGATCATCTTTGGCTGAAAATTCACTTTGTATGAAAGTAGAATAAGTATACCTGTTTTTTTTAAGGTTCTCATCCCATGGAATAGTGTCTTTCATCCTATGATATTTAGTCAGTGACACTCGTTTGTGTACTTTTAAATCAAAATTTGTGTTTTCTGCTGTTCACTTTTCAGGATTATTAATATATTCTAGTAATTTGTCTTTCATGAAGCAATTTTGTATTTTTTTAAGTTGAGTTTTCTTTTAGTAGATTAAGCTTTTGATGTCACAGCTAATAACCCTTTGCTTTTCCCTGAGTTACTAAGGTATTCAGCTCTTTTCTTTTAAAATTTTGTAGTATTATATTTTATATTTAAATTTGTGATCTATTTTCAGCTAATTTTTCTGTAATGTGCGATGTTTAGAGACTTATCTACAAACGTTCAATTTTTCCAATAATATTTGTCATAAAAGTGAATCCTTCCTTTAATTGTTTCCACACTTCTGGCAGAAATAATTTGGACATATTTGCTTAAGTCAATTTTGAGTTATGTATTCTATTGTCTATGTGTTTATCTCACCACCACTATGTTCCATGCTCAACCACTCTAATTATATTGAAAGCCTTAATACTGAGTATATAATTGCTTTCATATTCTTCTTTTTCATCATTTTTTAGCTGGCTGAAACTCTTTGTAAACCTCTGATAGAATAATGTTACCTATACCAAAAAATTCTTAGTAGAATTTTGATAGTCATTGAATTAAATGTACATGTCAATATGGGGACAAGGATCATTTTTTGCTACATTGGATTTCATTTAGATCTTTGATTCTTCCTTTTGCTCTCTTAAGTATTCAGGCTATAAGTCCTATAATAATTTCATTACATTTATAGCCAAGTACTTCTATTTAACTGTCTCTAAGTGGTACTGTTTAAGTTTTGTTTTCTTATGTGCATTACCAGTAAAATATAATTTGTTTGTATATGAGGAAATTGTACCCTAGAAATGTACAATTACATTGTTATGTCCATCAAATTTCTTAACTTTCTATGATGTTTTACATGTAGATGATCATAACATATGTAAATTGAGGTAATTTCACCTTTTTATCCATGTATGTTAAATTTCCTTTCTTTTCTTATTGCACTGGGTACTAGTGTACCAAGTGTGAGTCATGAGAGTAGAAATCCTTGCTTTTTTCCTAGTTATGAAAGGAAAATATTCAGTCATTCACAATTTTGATTTTCACCAAAGTGTATTTTTTTCTGTTAAAAATAATTTGCATGTCATACAATTGTCCCATTTCAAAGCACAAAATCCAGTAGCTTTAAGTATATTCACAGAATTTTGCATCTGATATGGCATCCTAATTTAGAGCATTTTCAGTAGTTCCAAACGAAATGATCTAAACTGTCACCACACAACCATTCTTCTCAAGTGCAGTCCTAGACAACTACAATTCTCTATGCTGCCTGTACAGAACTGCTCGTTCTGTTTATTTTATATAAATAAAATTAAATAATCTGTGGTCTTTTGTGACAGTCTTGTTTAGCCTAATATAAGGTTAATTTCAAGGTTCATCTACGTTGCAAGATGTGTCTGTACTTCATTTCTGTTTATTGCTGAATAATGTGGCATTTTACATAGATACTATATTTTTATCCATTTATTTGAATTTTCACTGATTCTCTATCTTTTTAAGTTATTGGACTGTAAGAATTCTTTATATTCTGTAGTGATAGTCCTTTGTCAGAAACATGGTTTGCAAATATTTTTCACATAATGTGGATTTTTACTTTCTTGGAATTGTTGCTTGAAGTTCCAAGTTTTGATGATGTGCACTAGTTCACATGTTTTTTCCAATTTGATGCTTATGTATTCATTATTTTAAAGACACACCTATTTGGAAGAATTTTATAACTTCAGCCTTTCCAAATATATTTTTGCTAATTTTATTTTAATTTTGTACAATGTAAAGTATGAATTTAATAGAATTATTTCACATGTGAATATACAATTGTGTTAGAACTATGTGTTGAAAAGATTTCCTTCTCTATTGAAACTTTTTAGCATCCATGTCAAAAAGCAGATGATCTTAAATTTAAAGCTTCCTTTCCTAGGGACTTTCTATTTTATTTCATTGCTATATATTTATACTTTTATGTCAATAGTATGCTATCTTTTCAAATTTTTAATGTTTATTCATACATGTTTACAGTACATAATGATTACATTCACTGTGGGTAGTTAATGCATGTATATAATACATTTCAATTCATTTAAGTGCTTCTTTAATACTTCCTCTCCCTTCTATCTCAGTCCCCTTTCAATTTGCAAAAGATCTGTCTCCCTGTTTTCTATCACTCACTTTTTAAATTTTCTCTCTAATTTATTTATATTTTGGATTTGTCACACAAGAAAAAAAATCCAAATTTTAAGCATATTCGTTGCCTTTGCTTTACTTAACAATGTGATCTGAAGGCATATATATTTTCCTGCAAACAACTCAACTTAAGCCTTCTCTATAACAGAATAGTACTTGATTGTGCAAAAGTACCATACTTTATGTATTATCTGTTACAGACATAGAAACTGCTTCTATAATTTAGCTATTATGAAGAGCTATTTACAAAATTATTAATAAATCTTAAAACTTCTGCTCCAAATACTATAATGTTTCATAAGCTAGAGTTTGTGTCAATGCTAAGAAACATAAACTATATTATAATACATTTTTGTTTGCAAGCTATCAAAAATATCTACATATTAATTTTTCATTCTTGTGAGTATGGTATGTTACATGGAAAAGCGGAGGGCAGGGAGGTTAAGGTTGCAGATAGAATTAGTAAAATTAGTTATCTTATCTTGTAATGGGGAGAGGTTTCTGTATTATCTGGGTGACCCTAACATGATTAAAATGGCCTTTATAAATGACAGAGTGAAAATAGGAATGTTGCGTTATCACATAATGTGAAAAAGATTTAGATATTTTATTAATTTTTAAAGAAGAAATGGAGCTACCAGCCAGAGTGTGGGGTAAAACTACAGCCTGGAGAAAAATCAAGACCCATCCACATTTTCTACTCCTCTTCAGAGGCTCGTAAACAAATGGATTTCTCTGGATATCTTCATCTTGAGTAAATTAACTCAATTTTAGATTTCTTACCATTAAAGTGAAACTTTAGGTGGTACAGTATAAAACAAATGCAATGGATTTTTTACCCTTTCCTGACAATATAAATGGTTCTGAATTTCATAAGCATCTTTCTCTTAAGTTTTGTAGAAAAAATACAGAAGTTGTTTAAATCATGAAATTCTATGACATATGCTACTCTTGCTGCTATAGTGTTTTTTAGATAATTTTATATTATACATTCTTTTAAAATAATGTAAATCTTCACGGAAAGATGTCTTGCTCTAGTATGATATCTCTTTCCTGTTCATATCTGTAATTGTCTTTCTAACTTCCAAATAATTGGTGTGTTCAATTTTTCTGCTTCTCATTGGGGACACTAGTGGTCATTTTATTAGATTTTTAAACAGAAGATGAAATCTTTTCGATCATACTCTTACAGTGTTTTAATCTCTTATTCCTCAATATTTCATAATTTTGATGTTTTTCATTTCTCGGGTGAGAAAGTAAATAGAGCAAACTACCTATTTTGGAGTTATCTTTGAAGAATTTACTGTTTTCTAATGTTCTGTACTCTTTTGCCTTATTCATTGCATTTTATTTTTAACTTTATTATTTTCAAAGAGAACTAAAAATAGTTAAAATTAGAAAAATAACAGAATTTCACTAAACAAAATGATAGAAATTTAACAATGGTTGTCATATTGCATATTGTTGTCTTAAAATTAGTTGTTCAAATTACCTGACATAAGCATGTATACATGTTCAAAAAAACTAAATAGCAGAAAGAAGAAAAAATTAAAGTCTACCTGCTCCTTTCAACAGACCAGTAGAAGTCAGCAGTATAACTTCTTTCTTTATTTTGACCTTTCTGACATCCCCATTATTCCTTCCCATTGAACAGTTTCTTTCCTTTTCACAGTATCCATTATATTTTTTAGATTTATTTACTCTTTCAGCTTCTTACACCAGGGAAACAATGTGATGCATAAACATGCCTGTCTGATTTATTTCAGTTAAGTCTATACTTTCTGGTTGCAACCATTTACCTATAAAAGTTTCTAACTTATCTTTCTTATAACTGAGTAGTACTCCATTGTCTAAAAAAAAAATCACATCTTTTTTTATCCATTCCTCAGTTTATGGGCATTTAAGTTTTTTACAAGATTTAGCTATTACACAATGTGCTACTATAAATATGGATGCATATAGACTGCTGTGGTGTGTTTTCAGTTCTTCTGGAAAAATACCCAGAAGAGGAATAGCTGGATTCAGTGGGATCTACAATCCCAGATTATGAAAGGAATTTCAACACGGATTTCCATAATGGTTGTACAAGTCTGCTCTCCCACCAACAGCAGAGAAAGGTTCCTTTTGCCCTCACTCGTTCTAACATTTGTTATTATTTGATTTCTTGATGTTAGCCGTTCTTACTGGGGTGAGATGGAATCTTGATGTTGTTTTAATTTGTATTTCTTTAATGGCCAGAAATGGGAAACTTTTTCCACGTATTTATTTGCCATTTATATTTCTTCATCAGAAAAGTGTGTACTCATCTCAGATGCCCACTTTTTAGTTGGGTCTTTGAATTTTGGGGGCCTCATTTTTAAAATTATTTGCATGTTCCAAATAGAAATCCTTCATCTGAGAGATGTTTGAATAATTTTTTTTTCTGTTCATAGGTTTTCTTTTTTCTGTTGGTGATTTATTTTAAATGAAAAGCTTTTTACATAGATGAGACCCCAGTTGTTGATTCTTTGAAGTGTATCCCATTCCGTTTCATTTTTGTTCATGAACTCTCTGCCTACCCCATGTCTTCATTATTACTACCTACATTTTCCTCAAGTAGATTCAGTGTTTCTGTTTTAACATTGAGATCATTGATCCATTTTAACTTTAGTTTAGTGTATTGTGATATACTGAATCTAATTTTAGCCTTCAGCATGTGGAAAGCCAGTTTGGTTAGCTCCATTAATTAAACAGGCTATCCTTCTAGTGAACATGTTTGGCCCCTTTCTCAAATATAAGGGGGCTGGGTGTGTTTTTGGTTTTCTATGCATCTTTTAATCTGTTCCATTGATCTCCAGTTATGTTCTTTTGCTAGTATCATGTTGATTTTATCACAGTAGCTTTGTGGTATAATTTCAAGTCTGGGAATTTGATGCTTCCTGACTTTTCTTTATAGCCCAGGATTGCTTTTGATTTTCTAAGTCTGTTTTGGTTCCAGATTCTGCTATCTTAATTACTATAATTTTATTTAATTTAAAAATCATAATGTAGAGTATTTGTTCTCCAACCTTGTTATTTTTAAAACTTCATTTAACTATGTAGAACCCCTCCTTACCATATAGTTCTTGGATGGACTTGCCAATTTCTATCAAAAAGTAATTGAGATTTTGATAGGGATTGTGTGGATTTATGCATAAATGGGTGAGTATTGCTATCTTAACAATATTTGTTACTTTAATCCATGAATATGGGAATTCTTTGTATACATTTCAATTTTGTTTACCTATTTTCAGCAAAGTTTTATATTTTTAGATTATAAATTTTGCATTTAGTTTTTAAAAATTAATTCTAAACATTGTATTCTGTCTGGTGTATTTTAGGTGGCATCGATTTCTTTGTTTTTGTCTTCATCATTGCTACTGTGTTGAAATACTATTGCTATTTTGCATATTATCATATATTTTGAAATCTTGCTATGGGCACCAAGTCTGTTATTTACTTTTAGAGATAGTTTTATACCTATCTTTCTAATTAGGATAGCATTTATTTCATTTCTGTACATAATTGCTCTGACCAGATCTGACAATATAATGTTGAACAGATATGGCAAAGGTAGACATCCTGGCTTATTTCTGATCTTGGCTAAAGCTTTCAGTATTTGGCTTTCAAGCATAGTTGGTTCCAAACAGTAGTTTATCTTGATTTTTGGACTTTGCAGTTGTATGTGGAATCTGTACTTTCTTTTTTTTTTTTTTTTCTGTCTTTTTGAGACAGGGTCTCGCTATGCAGTTCAGGCTGGCCTTGAGCTCACTTTGGTAGCCCAGGCGGGTCTCGAACTCACACTGATCCTCCCGCCTCAGCCTCCCAAGTGCTGGGATTACAGGTGTGCGCCACCACGCCGGGCTGTACTTTCAACTTTAAAATTTTGACATTTTCTTGGTCTAGCACTATGTGCTATGATACTTTCTCAGGATATTGGCTGAACCACAGCTCACAGTCAGACATGGAGGAAAACAGATCATACTCGAAACTGTGATAATTGTTCAGTTTTGTGTGAAAAAAATGCATTTTTTCCTTATGACGTTTTTAACTTATGAGTTATATTGAGGAGCATCTGTGTTTTAATAACTTTTAGTTTTTCTCAGACCTGCTTTACAATACTGAGTAAGTTCTACTTTACTTATGGCTTGTTCACTATCACAACACGATCTTAAATTTTGTGAAATAGTTTTCTGTATTGATTTTCAGATGTTAAATCATTTTTGCACTGCTGGAATAAATCTCAGTTTGACATTGTGTATAGCCTTTTTATATGCTGAAATCAATCTTTTACATTGGAGTTTATTTATTTTTCATAATTTTTTTGTCTAGCTGAGAAAGTTCTTTATTCCTAGTTTGCTAGAGTATTGTTTTTTTATTTATCATGGGTGAATGTTAGATTTTGTCAAATGTTTAGTTGTATTTGCTAATATGTTGCTAAGAAGCTTTTAATCAATATTCATGAATGATGTTATGTTGTGGTCTTATTCCTCCTTCTGTCCTTCCCTCTCTCGCTCTCTTTCACCTTTTTTATTGTACTCTCATTATCTAGTTGCGGTATCAGCATAATACAACCCTCCCAAAATAATTGAAATATTCTCCTTCATTTTCTGAAAGACATTGTAGAAAACTGGTGTAGATTTTTATCTAAATGTTTGATAGAATTCTTTAGTGAAAACTTCTGGTCCCAGAGTTGCTTCTTTTAAATCACAATTTTATTTTATTTTATTTTATTTTATTTTTTTGAGACAGGGTCTCGTTATGCAGTTCAGGCTGACCTTGAGCTCACTTTTGTAGCCCAGGCTGGTCTCGAACTCGCATCGATTCTCCTGCCTCAGCCTCCCGAGTGCTGGGATTACAGGCGTGCGCCACCACGCCCGGCTCAAAATCACAATTTTAATTTCCTTAAAAGTTTTAAACCTGTTTGTTATCTGTTTCACACTGAGAGAATTTTGTTGTTTTATATTGAGTGATTTTATAATTTTCAATTGGCCTATCTAAACTACACTGCTAAATTAATATGTGCTGTACTGCTTATGCCACTCAATTTTTCCACTTAACATAACTGTGCAGACCCACAGTGATATATTTTTCACATGTTCTTAATTTCTTTCTTTTGTGTTTTTCATTGTCAGCCATGCCAAACCAGTTCAATTTTCTTGATCTTTTTGAAGAATCAGTTCTTTATTTCATTAACTTTCTCCCTTGCTTTCTTCAATTTTCAACTTCGCTGAGATTTTTCCTCATATATTTATTAAACTAATCGTTCTTACTTTTGAGATTATATTTGCTTTCATTATCTAGTTTTGTGAAGTAGGAGTTTGATTATTCAATTGAAACTTTTTCCATGCTAATCTATTCATTGAATAACTTCGATTTCCCTCTGCAGACTGCTTTAGTTGTACACCACAAATCTTGCTTTTTATCTTTGCATTTTCAATCTCTTTAGGGCAAAAGTCCAGGAATATTTCACTGGATTTTCTATTAAAGATGGCAGCTTTTCTTCGCTCTCATGTTGAGGTTCTGTGTATTAATCTATTTCAGACTCACTGATGTATATACCAATTCAGTCCCTTAAGGTTGTAAAAGTGAAGGCTTTATTTCCTTCTTGGTTGTCTGGTATCAGTTTCACTACTCTTACAGGCTCTTTGCGTTTCCTCTTTTTCTTCCTCCTCCTCTTTGTCCTTTTCCTCCTTCTTTCATGGTACTGGTAATTCCGAGCAGTACCCACAGAGCAACATCCCCAACCCTTTTCTAAATTTATTTTGGGACAAGGATTTAACAGATTGATAAATTACCCAAACTGAGGCCAAACTTTCATTCTTCCTGACTCAGTCTCCTAGAGCGGTAGGCTTATAGATGTGAGACACCACCGTGATTTCCTACATTTTTGCTTATGAAACCATTTTCTTATCCCAGAGAACCATTGTCCTGGCAACCTGACATGTAATATTCTTGCATGCCTTAAAGCTCACTGTTTTCTCTTCTGCTTAATAGCAAAATAAAACTGTTATTAAAGGGTTTGTAAGGGCTGAGGAGATAGCTTGGCAGTCTAAGTGCATGCTTGTTAAGTGCAAGGACTCAAGTTTGATCCCTGGTGCTACATGCCATGCCAGCCTGGAACGCTGGATGCTCTGTGCCAGATCCAAAACTGAGCATGGTGGCGCATGCTGCAATCTCAGTGCTGAGGAAGCTGAGACAGGAGGATCACTAAGAGTGTGAGCTGTGGAGGGGCACCCTGTACCCAATAAATAAATAAATAAATAATAATAATAAATAAATATTTTTTTAAATTAGAATAAAGAGTTCATGCAGTGAGATGTGATTAAATCAGCCCCACCCAGATGATCTCCATTTCACTGCATAATGCAACAGTCACTAGAGTGATTTCTCATCATCATATTCATCAGTTCCATCCACACTCAAACAGAAAGATATTCTATAAGAACAATGATTATTTGGAGTAATACTTAGAATTCTTCCAGATAATGCAATTATATTTAAAATATGAAGTGATATTTTGGCAGTTTCAACACATTTTATTATATTTCTGTATACATTGCTCTCAAAACATATTGCAAGAAATGATCAAACCACTTAAACTTCAGATAAAAAATCTGAAACAGTTTGTGCTAACAACTGTACCTATTTATAGTAAAGAGACACACTTTATGAATATTATTTCTTCTGTCGCAAGTTAATACCAAAATTTAATTACAAATGAATAAATATGGTAATGGGTATTTACAGAAGAAAGAGTGTTATTAAAAAGTAAAGTAAGTTAAACTTCGATTTACCTTTGGATAAATGACATGACCAAAATTTTCAGAGGTACAATAGTTTGGGACCAAGTGGACTAGCTCTAAAATTGGACTCCTAAGAACTCTCAGACTCTGAAGTTGGGAAGTCAAACAATTTTCTGTTTTCTCATCCACTGTGATGTGAAGTATAAGAAAAATCAGAGAACAGCACATTTTCAGTTCATCAAGGTCATGGAAGACAAACAAAAGTAAGAATCTGTTCCCAATGTTAAGAATATAACATTGGGCCCAGCAGACCCATCCTATACTTTTCTACTGCAAATATGTATGCTAGCATAATAGCAGCCCTCTGTGCTTCTCAGTGCCCTTTGCTGAAGCATACAGGAAGAAATCTATGTGTACTCATTTGGTATGATGAGCAGCAAGGGGTGGGCACATGTGCAAAAGTGACAAAATGGGATTTTCCCTCACCTTAGGCTCCATCCAACTGCCTTTGCATATGGCTACCCAAGCATCAAAAAAGATCTGACAGATCTACACCACACCTAGATTTGTTTAAAAATATTTTCTTTTGATTTTTCTGGTAGAAGCAGCCCAGTTGAGTACAACAGCACATGTAAAAACAGATTTATACGTTTTAGAGGTGGTCAGATGTGAAGCATCATATTACTCATGCCTGGATAATGAAGATGATCCATTATGATAAAATACATGCTTTCCTAACAGAAGAGTAGTGTGCATGTTTGGTGATGACTTTCATGTTAACCAGGGAGCCAGAGTCCCAGTGACATTGAAATGGATCAATAACTGATTGATGCAAAGGAATGCAGACCTTCTTGATTCAGACAATGAAGAAAACAGTGATAAGGATTAATATCTGACTAGCTGAAATGTTAGAAAATGGCCATACAACCAAATGGAATGATCTAATCTTAAAACTAGGTCTGAAAATATAATAAGGGTTTTGGCAGCCACGAAAGGTCAGAATTCCAGCACTGCCATAAAATGTTGGAAATTGTAACATATGATATGTTACAAGATGCTGTGAAATACACAGCGGCTGAGATGCAAGTAAAATATTTACTATGTATCAGCAGCCCTTTTCAGAAATATTCATATTATAACACCTCACTAGCTGAAGTGAAAGCATTCATAAATCTACTATACTTTGCAGTGATGTATCATGGTGATATGAGGAATGTAAAGAGACTTAGTAAAAAGTGATGGGTTAAAATGTTTAATAAGGGCTGGAGAGAGAACTCAGTGAGCTAAGTTCCTGCTTAGGCAAGTGCCGGGACTGGGGTTCAATCCACAGCACCATATGCTGCACTGACCCTGCCCCCAAGCACACTGAGCTGCTAATCAACACTGGGTGTGGTGGGGCATGCCTGTAATCCTCGTGCTGGGGCAGCTGAAAACAGAAGGAATACTATGAGTCCATGTTGTGTAGCAAGATTGTATATTAAATACACAAAGAAAAATTGAAATGAAATAGTGAATAAAATATATGCCCTCATAGATGGGAAGAATTACTATGCTTTCAATTTAGACATTTATCCCAGAACTCAGCATAGAATCCTTATTTGTACAGTAATAAATTGAACAATATTATGAACAGACTTGTTCCCATCTCCCAAACTAATCAGAATGTGGTGTTCGACAATTGTTTCATCAATTTCCAATTGATGTTACATTTGCTAAAAAAGCACAGGTTGACCAGCACAGGAAGTGTGCACAGGAACAAAACAGAAATTCCAAAAGAGATGCAGTTTCCAAATGGACAACTGGGGCTAGGGAGAAAGCTCCGTAGAATAATCTGATATAAATATATTGATATCTATTTTAAGTACTTACTATATTTTATTGTATCGACATCTTATTTTCTTGCCAAATGTATTATTGTGCAATATAGTAAGAAGCTTCTGATAAAACAAAAAGAAAAGAGAGGTGAAAATACTTCCCCATAGGGAGGGAAAGCAAAGCACATGCATTGTCAGAGCAAGCAAGATGTGTGCATGGACTATGCAGTTGTTGTGTGTAAAGATTATCTTGGATGTTACGGTTGACGCAAAGTTTATTTTTGTGGCAGAGTTTATTGATATTTTCATTGTGGTTTGTATAATAATTTATTTCTCGTGTTTTAGGTTTTATAAGCAAGGAGAAAGCCAATGTGAAAATGTTCATGTCTATTCTCAGCACACAATTTATTACTTTAATATTTTAATACACTATCTTATTGATATTTTAAACTCATGTTAACTGTACACTGTGGAATATTAAAAAAAACTCCTGAAAAATAGGCAAGGCCACTGAGATGTCAAGTATGTCTTACAAAGAGGCAGAAAAACCAAACACATATGCTCTCAGTGTCAGTAATACATGTATATGGAATGTGCTGCATCATGTGTGCAGACTTTTGTAAGTGTGATAGTTGAAGTAAAGAGTTTTAGGAAACTTCTATTTGTGTTTTCATTGAATATTATATAAGAATTTATTTGTGTTTATTTTTACAGATTTTACACTAGTAAACAGGTGATGTTGAAAATTTTGATAGTTTTTATGTAAACTTGATAAATATTAAAAATTCATTACTTCATTTTTGTGATATGCTTCTTCTTAAGTCCTCAAATTTAACATAATAAAATGCATAAAATTATAAATACTAATCCATCAATACAAATATTCTAAAGAACAAATTCATGTCTGGCAGAACCATGTTTCTATGTCTTTCTCACAAAATTTGTGTTATGTTTCTATTAAAGGAAACTAAAGAAACATCAAAACTAAACTCAAAGCTTGAAACATGCTTGAATTTTATGTTCCGTATTTTTTCACTTTTAAGCTTGTAATTGGAATAATTACTGAAATTGGAAGTTACTTATATTCAATAAATCTTCATGTGAATATTATGTTTTTGATAGCGATAATAATGTTGTTGTTATGAAAACATGACCATGTCTTCAGAGCTTGAATTTTTATCAATAAAAGGATATGATCTCTATCTTCCTTTCAAATTGCTCAGCAAAAGTTATATGTCTTAATTCTTACATTATTACTGAGACAAAATACCCAACACCCAAAGTTAAACAAGTAAAGGTTTATTTCTGTCAGGTTGTAGAATTTGCAGTCCATAATTGACTTGACTCCAAGGGAGGTTAACACATGTCAGATGGTGGCACATGACAGTACATGGTGGAAGAAGTCACCAAATGCAATCAGCAGAGAGATGTACGTCAAATATTTTTCTATGCCTTATATTGTATATAGGCTACCTGCCCTAGGGCAGGTGTAGCACTCACACCTTTAATCCCAGCATTGGAGCACAAATTAATCACAAACTGTAGGTTCAGCGTCCTCTAATAAACCTGAGCCTCACAGTGCCATGAGACAGTGGGCAGACACCAAGACACAAACTCATGAACATTCACCCCTAGACACCCTCCCAGAGACTTATGTGCATTCCTTTACATGAGAGGTATTTAGTTCATCTCTAGGAGTTCCCAAAATTGTAACAGTTTTAGCAATGATGAAAAGCCCAAGTGCTAAGTCTGCTTAGTTTAAGGTAAACTCTTTAGTTGTGAGCCCCTGTGCCAAGGAAAACAAACTTAACTGTTACTAAAATTCAATGCCACAAGATAGACATTTCTACCCCAAATGTTACAAATGGGAAAACAAAGGAATTGGGCCTAAAGAAGACTTAAATCTAGCAGGGCAACCATTATGTCCTGCGGTTCTATATGCAGCATCTGAGGCAATCTGTAGTTGTAGTTAAAGGAACCTGCTCACAGCAAGACTTGTGGTATGTTTCCTACAGGTATGTTCTAGTGAATGATAGTATACTCCATGTCTTTACTTCAGTCAAACTCTTAGTCACTTTCCTGAGTTTCTTTTGTTCCCTTTCACATTATATCTTAGCCATCAGCAGATCTTACTGACCAACCATGAAAATATATTCTCCTTTTGAACATTTCTCATAACCTTCTCTGCTATAATTTATTATCAGCTACTACTACTACCATCTCTTCCAAAGACCGCTACAGCAGCCTCCTATTTGCTTCCATGTTATCTGTGATGGTTTCTGTGTATGAATGTTCAGGATGTCTAGTACACAAGGGCACCATAGCTATGGATGTATGATATATGCTAACTTATCTAAGAATACACACATTTTGGACTTTTTGGCTGTAAGTTTGAAAGCAGTATAAGAAAATTTGTTCTTTTGTAAAATTGTAACTGTATCCACAGTATTTTACATACTCTGGAAAATATATGAGCTTACATGTATACCCAGAATTGCACAGACTTAGTGGCATACACAAGTGGACTTTGTAGTGGCCAGGCACTGGGTGCTTTCTGAACCCCTTTCTTTTCCACACTGACTATTGCTCTCACAGACTGAAGTTGCATGCTTCCCATACACTGTGAATCCATTTAGAAAGAGATACTGATGGTTTATATCTTCAGTGAGAAGACAGGTACAAGTGAGAAGAATGTGGGGGCACAGAGCCCAGGCTGTAACCCAACATAGTTCCGATGAACTGCTTTGGGTAGGATTTAAATTTGATTAAGTTGTACTTTAAAAGACTAACATAATGAGGCAGTCAAGGGGATGTTGCAACTTGATTTATTTTGGGATCTCTTGGGATTTACGGAGAACATGTTTATGTGTGTCTGCAGGAGTCATAGAGGCATGGCCTCGGGGTCGATGTCTGGTTCCTTCCATCTTCTAGATAAGGATTGTTCCCCTTCTCTTCATCCAGGCTGCCATGAACCCAGGTATTTTTGCTCTACTATGCCCTCCCTCCATGATATTCCTGCCATAGGGCTGCTGTGTATGGTGGAATTCCCTTGAAACCATGAGCCATATTAAACCTTTCCTTTAAGCTGTGTGTGTTACATATTATATAGAGTAATGGGAAAGCTGACATCTGTTTTATATAAAATTGCAAGAGTTTTGTCCCCTAAATCTCAAATCCATACAAAAGTCATAAAGAACTATAACAAATATTTCAGTATATTGATTATTTGCTTCCAAGCTGCCATTAATCTCTTAATGTTCTTAGGATAAAGAACAAAACTCCTTACCAGGCCTTCATAGCTTTAATGATGTGATTTCCTCTGGAACCTCATCTAATTTAACCCTCTCTCTTGTGCCCCAGTTTCATTCTTGGCCACATTTTCTGTCTCTCCCACTCACTAATCTCATTTGTGTCTCTTCTTCATGTTTCTTATTTGTGTCCTCCGCCTCTCACCTCCCACTTCTAGAGTGTTATCTCTATTAAGCAAGAACATCCTATTCATCCTGTATTTTCATCACTTAGTCCAGTGCCTTCTGTGTAAAAGGGAGCCAATAAATATTATTAGAATATATAAAGAAATGTTTACACCCTCTGCTACTTTAACTGAGATGTATGTTATCTCAGTTCTGTTTACAGAGTGTTTTCAGATCCTCTGGTAACATAAGATCACCAGAAAATTCAGGAAGCTAAATATCAGAAATGTGAAGGACTGGTTTAGCCAGGCAGAATAATAATCAGCATGGCCAGCAGTTATGCCACTGTAGTGTGTGCTATCATGCTGTAGGCTCTTTACTCACTTGTTTGCCACAGTAACGTTATGAGCTATCCCCTATGACTATTCCCATTTGACGGTGAACAAATCGATCCACGAGATTCAGGGACTTGGATTCAGACACAGGCAGTTTGACATGACTACTTCTACTAACTGCAGAAGAGTGAGAGTGACCTTTACAGTCTCTGGTTTCCTCAGCAGAATACCCTGGAAGAATCTCTCTCCTTCCCTGAACACTCTTACATCTTAAAACTAGCCTTGGGAAGCAGGTAAAAAAGGGACCTGTTCTATGTCAGAAAGCAGCAGCAAGTGCAGATCTAGCTAGCATCCCCACAGGGAAGGAGTTACAGTGGTGATTAACAACGGAAATTAAAGACCTGATATCTATTGTGTTTCTGATATTGAAATCTACAAAGCCATTCAAAGCCAGACTCCCCAGACTAAAAGGCTCAAAGCAAATTCAACACTTCTTTGAAATTTTTTCTAACATCAAATGGAATGCTTCAATTGAAATGAAAATAGCATTAGCTTAAAGCATCATAGGGGTAAAACTTTAGCTATTACAGGGCCAGATTGCACCCACTACCTTCATATGAGAAGAGAAATTATAGAAGGTGAAAAAGCAAATAAGTAGGCAGGCTTTCAAACCATTCTCACCAAAAAAGACAATGAAACATAAAGTAAGAAGGAGGAAAAGCAGTGTGTGTATTTCTCACGTCCTCATGATTAGGACGTCAGCATCCCAATGTTGACATATGCTTTGGAACAGCAAAACTACTGCGTTGTGGCCAGCCTCCTCATGGGCATGCTAGAATGTTTTCTCTTTAGCCCACGTTTTCACTACTCTCCACAAAAGAAGACTATTTAAAATACAATTTGAAGTCAATTTACTCTTCCTTGCCTGGCAACTGAATCACAAATTCATGGGCTATGCTGCAGAGTTTTCCCCACACATTTTATTAGAACCCTAGAAGTAGAGAAAAGAACTTACAGACCATGTGCCTTAGTCTATTACGTTTAAAGATTAATTGATTCAGCCTAAGACAAAAGTCTTGCTTTTATTTTCACCAAATTCTGTGTTGCCTATATGGGGTGTGTGTGTGTGTGTGTGTGTGTGTGTGTGTGTGTGTGTTTGTGTCTGTGTGTGTAATGAATGGAAGGAAGGTTTGCCTCAAGCTGGTAAGAGGAGAGACAAAACGATCTGTATTGTGAAGGGAAAGGGATGAAAAACACATATTAGAATTAATACCGTGATTGACAAATAACTAGTAATTTGTGCCATAAGCATATACACACTGCATACAACCCCCTTTGTGGCAGAAACAGGGAGGATGTCCTCAGTGAAGAAAGGGGCTCAGCTGAAGAGGCTAAATGGAGGCTGTTCACCCCTCCAGCCCCTTTCTGCCAATCACAAAGAATAATTGAATCTAACACCTAAGTTTTCTATTGCCTTGCAACATTTTTCTGGGTAAAGATTCCCAAAAGCTGATCTGCCAGTGGCTGGTGGCATGTAACCTCTATGGGAGGGATGACACATTTCCCTTTCATCATGAAATCCATTATTTTCTTTGAAGCACAGAGCAGAGCTTTTTGCAAGTTGCACAGCAAAAATAGAAATGTAGCAAGTCCTCCGCACAGTACTGTGGAGGTCGGGGTAACCTGTCTTTCAGGCAGTGTGTATGGAGAGCATGTTCATTTCTGCACTTAATGGCGAATTCTATAGAGAGTGAGACACACAGAAAGTCAGCTTTTTCTCTTCTGATTTAAAGGGAGCTAGACTTGAAATAGGCTGGAAATTAATGTGGAGCTTGGAGCTCTGGAGCAAGCTAGCCCAAATGTAGCATTAGACTGTGCTACAGAGAATCAGACTGGTGCAGCTTGGCTGTTAACTTGCTGGGAGACTTTGGGTAAGTTACTTCGCCCCTCTGAGTGTCTATTTTCTCATCTATACTCTCTGATTCATAGCATAACTACAGGCAATACATGTAGAGAAGTCAGAAACATATGATACAGAAGCAGAAAAATTCAATGTATGTATAAAATATTATTATTTTACTTTTGTTCTTTGACTCTGGTTATTGGGCCACTTTGGTGTATGATCCAGAATTTGGATTGGTGCAGAACATTCCAGAACATATTCCAAGACTCTGGACATGCAGGGAGGAGTGTAAACATGTGGGAGAGTCACTACAGTAGATACTGGGCTGAAACAAATTCAGTCCTTATAGATCATAGCTTTCCCACTCCTGGAATCTCCTTCATGTGTTTTTTCAGCAACTCACTAAAGCTTACTGAAACTAAGTGTTGTCATCTTTAATATGAAATTGTTGTACAAAGTTGAGTATGGTAATGCATGTAACTGTGTTCCACTGAGAGTGCTGGCATGAAGTTTTCATTTGATAGTATTTATTTTTGGTGTCATTTGTTTCTGTTGTTGAGGAGACCTGTGATTTCACAAAGTCAGTACACATCTGGTTCTTGGTTAAATAACGGAACCCTGGGCTGCACCCTGAAGAAATTCGGAGTGCAGAGGCTTGGAAAAGAACACAAAAATACGTATTGCAGGTAAGAGTGTAGTTCAGTGATAGAGCACCTTTACTTGCAACTATGAAAACCTGGATTCTATCCCCAACATCATACACACACACACACACACACACACACACACACACATTTGCTTAACAAAGACTCCAGCAGATTGTTTTATGGGACCAGATTTTGAAACACTTATTCTATGACAGTATTTTTCAAGCTGCTTATTGTTAATCCACTGCCCAGAAAATCTACTCCATAAGTAGTGACCAGCATTACAAACAACATCTGCAACAAGTGTTAGAGCATGGTGACAAAAGCCTGTAATCCTAGCACAGGGGTGGCTGAGACAAGAGGATTGCCATGAATTTGAGGCCAGCTTGAGCTACAGAGTGAGACCATGTTCCAAAAACAAGAAGCAAAGCAGAACAAGCAAACAAAAAAACCAAAACATCAAGAACAAAGTAATAGGGGGCCCAGCAGGATGGCTCAGTGGTCTAAAGCGCCTGCTTGGGGAAGCTTGGGTGGCTTCAGGGACCGTGGTTCGATCCCCGGCACCACATGCTGCGCCAGTCCTGCCCTCATATATATATAATTTACCCTTAGTGTATGTCATTTTTCAACAATTTAAAAAATACTCATTTCTTATTGGAGAAACAAGCATCAGGGAAATCATCTGTCAAGTCCCCCTAGAAGTGACTACGAGAGAGAAGAGTAGACTCCGTTCCTCTTCTCTCCTCATCTGACCCAGCCTGTACTTGGGTCCACAGCGCTGGTGCTTCTGTGATTATAGTGCACTCTAATATCATCTAATAGTCCTGACCTAAGATGTAAGGGCAATTGAGGAATATGGCTACAGGTATCAGGATAATTACACTGACCCCACTATGTAGAAAAAGCCTTTGAGTTTTGGGGGGTGTTGAGTTGCACTTGATTAGTAAGTATTTTGTACAAGTATACCAAGCCCATATCCAAACCACTGCTATGCATACTTCTTGCTTCTCCTCCTAGACTTTGATATTTATTTTATCATCTGAAACTCTCTATTGCCCTTTAAAGAACAAATATTTTGTTTTAAATTCTGTTTTGATTCACATCAACCAAGAGATCCAACAACAGTGTCTATTTGTTCTGCACTTGCTTTACTGAGAACATTACTTCCCTAATCTTTCATCCGCATTCTGTGTCTGAATAAGCCACTGCATGGTTCCACTTCATTGTGGTCCTATGATAGTGTGGTCTCCTTTTCAGTAAGGCTTTCTCTATTCACCTTCTATAAAACTGTAAGCTTTGCAGAGACTCTCAGCCTTACCACTTCAGAACTTTTGATCTCTCACCTGGGTTTATATTTTCACCATTGAATTTGTTACAGCAACTACTATTATATTACAAACAATAAACTACTGAGAAAATAAGTACATATGTCCATTTTTTCATGAAAGATTGTGTAGTGTATACCTAACTGCTGGTCAACTACTTACACCCAGCTGAATTGAACTAACATGTTGCTGAGGGGAAGAGGCCCACCTGAGGGTATGAGAAGCAGCATAAGAGGCAGAACAGAAGCTGTTGGAGCTGTTCCAAGGCATTGGTACTCTTGAGCTATTCTTCCTGGTGATCTTGTCATGCTGGCTTTCCTGATGAACTTAGCTGTTCTTGTTGGAAGAGGAGCTCAGGACTTTGTTGTTGCTGAGAATAGCTATGCTTCATTCTGGGAAAGCTCTGGACCTCATCTTGAGCATCGCATCCTGGCTCCAGAGGGGAAGATGGTTCAGGGTTCAGCCTTGTGGAGAAGCTCATTGTGTTGACTTTCCTGATGGGAGCTCAGCTTTCCTCATCACCAGAAGAGCTTTGGAATTTCCTGTTGCTGAGCAGAGCTGTATTATCTTTGGGGGAGCTCCGGTTCTTACATTAAGCATTGCCTCCTGGCTCCAATTCCAATCATTCATCCTGCTGGCATAGACTTTCTACTTTCCACCGCTGACCTTTTGGCCTTTCCAATATAGATCTGTAAAGTGAGCCTGCATGAATATTTGCCCTGGGCTGTACACCTCCAGTTGGACTTGTGGGAGGCATCATTATGAGCTCTAGGATTTTAGCTGATCTCATGCAAGATATAAGCATCCAGGCCATCAGTTCAATTCCTTGGTCTATAGTGTGTGGAAAGATTTCCTGTACTCCTTGTATATGATTCTTTGGGTGATTCATTGTAAAATAATATAATAAAATGTACCCTGTATTGCATTGTTTTTCCTTACAAAACCAGAAAAAATGACAGATTAGCAATCTAATTAATGTAAATATTTGTATTTCTAAGACCTATCTTATATTTGTAGAGAAAGTAGACACATGAAAATTTCTGTAAAATCACCTGACTTTGCATTGTCCTTATTCCTTAGCAAAAACACTTTCAGAAATTATATAAGGTTGACAGAGAATAACAATGTAACACTATTTACAACAAAGCAAATATATCTGTGGCCTGAACGTGGGTCCATGGATCACTAATTTGTGACATATATCCTAGATTTACGGCATGTTGGGTCCATAAGTGGCATTGTAAATTGAGTGCTTCTAATGAGGAAGTACAGTAGTTTTTGTGTGCTACAGAGCTAGTTTATGGCAGAACATGCATTGGAACCCATGTACCATGAGGCCTGCTAGGTTGCTGCCTTTGTGCTCAAGGTTAAGCTAGTCTGCTTGTGTAGACAACTGCGTTCAGATCCAAGTCCCCTCTTCACAAAGAATATAACGGAGTTATTATCATCCATCTGATAAGCTCCAGGCACCTCTCATGAGAGTGCATGAATTTACCTACCTTCCCAATCTCAAGTGAGGGCATTCTCTCTTGGTGCTCTTTATTGCTTTTACTCCTGTGATAAAATCAACTCAAGGTCTTTACAGTAATGTTATTAGCATCTCTCTCAACAGGGAAGCCTTTCTAGTAGAATCATGGTCTTGTAGTTTCTAGAGCTCAAAGTACAGAGAGAAAAACTCAGTATTTAACCTCTCTGACCCTCAATTTCCTTACTTACAACATGATAAAAATAATATCTGTGTCTCTTATGTCTCAGAGGTACTGTGAAAGTAATGTCAGATAAAATGCATGAAAGCACATTGCAAGAATATTTTTACAATCATGAGAGTAGAGTATACTGATTAAGCAGGACCCACTATGTGCAAAATGTTGTACCACTGATTCAGGATGATGTAACAATCATTAGGGCTCAGCTTTTTTTTTTCTTTGAGCTTGTAGTCTAAATAAGAAGGATGCAACTGAATAGGAAGAGAACCACCACCATCAATCCAGAGATGACAAGACTGAAATGAGATGCCTAGGTTGTATGGTGACCAAAATCGTCATGGAAAGATTCCTTTGGAAATTTAAACAGTGTTTTTGGAGTAATTGACAGGGTGGGGCTAATGAGGCAGAAGAAGTATATTATGGACAGGGTAAGTAAGGGCTGGAAACATGTATGTGCCAGGTCTAATGTACATATAATGA
The DNA here is from genome assembly GCA_004027025.1 of Myocastor coypus. Lineage (NCBI taxonomy): Eukaryota > Metazoa > Chordata > Mammalia > Rodentia > Myocastoridae > Myocastor > Myocastor coypus. The sequence goes on from PVJA010011856.1 coordinate 52,620, forward strand.
AGAGTTCATGTAGCAGCTGGAAGACTGTTGCCAGTTCCTCCACTTCTGCCTTGAGTACAGAAGAGAGTACCAAAGTATGCTTTTCATGACACTAAGGTCCAGGCTAAGTGAGACAGTCGGCATGGCTGACTATATAATAGGAGTACCCGTTACTAAAAGCTGATCTTACCTTTGTTTCAGCCTCTTAGGGCTGTTCTAGCCTTAAGTGAAATGATGTGATCAAACATATTGCAGTGTCTGGTGAATGACTTGTGTTACATAAATGCTAGTTGTCAACTTTATTATCACTTTGGAATTTGCCTTGTATCAGCTGTGTGATCTTCACAAGTCATATTGCATCTTGGAATTTCAGTTTCCTGACCTTTAAAATGAGCATGATAGTAGCACCAACTGTTAAGGATTATTCTGGGAATTAAATGATTAATCAAAATAAAGTGCTTATCACTGTGCTTGGTAATGCTAATCTCTCAGTAGATATTAGATACTCACTTTATTGTAATCAATTGATTTTTAGTGTAATCATATAAGAGAACAGTAGGGAATTGAAGCAGACAAAACCAATGTAAGTCAATGCTTTGTCTTAGTATTTGTGATCTAGTTTTACCTCTAACTTTTTTTTTAACTTCTGACATTTTTTAAGAAATATTTTAATGACGAAATAGATTTCTTTAGTTGAAATAAATAAAACTGTAGAGAAAGGCATGGATTGGGGATGCAGTATTTTAGCACACAGCTAGCATAGTCCTTGCAATGTAAAGAGTTCCAAGGACAATAGAGGAACATACGAAAGAAAATAAAAATATACAATATTATCTTGCATGATACTTAGTAATTCTGATGAAGATATAGAGTTCCAAAATGCTAGGGGTGTGTGTGTGTGTGTGTGTGTGTGTGTGTGTGTGTGTGT